>RJJA01000306.1:0-72086 GCA_003724045.1 Lepidurus arcticus
TGACAAGACTTTTGAGCGCTTGATATTTCTGAAATTTAACAGCAAGTTGACATAAGTTTGCCCAATGTTTGCAATGTTAATCTGCAATAAAAATAAAGTCGTAACTTCTTAACCATGTGCTTAGATTTTCTTTATTCAAAGAGTCATAAAATTTGAATTTTTATGTTTTTTACCGCTACCGATTACCGTTACCGCAACAAACTAAAAGTATCGCGGTAAATATCTAGCGCGGTACGGTAATCGAAAATCTCATTTACCGTTACCGAATAGCGGTAAAAAAATAAAATTACCGCTGTCAACCCTGGTGACTGCTACGCGTTCAATTCAAACATGGCTAATCTGAATAAAAAGGAAAACAATGAAACAAATCGTTTAATAAAAATAAAAATAATTCCACGATCTATAAATTAAAAACAATTCCACCGATCTTAAAATGTAAATAAAAGACACATTAAGAACATGGAACTTATACACAAGTCATACGTTAATTAATTGAACTAAAAACATAATAAACCTCAAATAAATCAAGTAAAATCGCCTAGTCTGCGGTGCACACTGGAGACTTGATTGTTGTTTATGTCAACATACACAACATACGACTAATAAAATCACCTTATCTGCGATTGGTGGAGAGGCGTATGTCAGTTGTGCCTGTGTGTCAAAAGTTGAGCAGTGCTCAATTCGTAAGAACCAGGGGAAAAAAACTATCAATTTTAAAGCGGCAGTCGACAATGCGCGGTGGCGCAATGTTGGTGGCGCGGTGATGTAATGCGTCGTTAGATGGCGCGGATCGACTTTAAACGTCAAGAATAAGAAGTCGTTCGGGGGCATTTTTAAAGGTAAACATGGGAAATTTTTAATACTTGTCATCTAACGTTTTACTAGGAATTTTTGGGAACAAAACTCAATTCAGCATACAAAATGCGTTAACGAAATACCTAAAGGATGGAAACATGTTGGATCTATTGTAGAAGAAATTAAGGAAACTCCATTGCAAATAATAAGGGACGAATCCTGGCTTAGCCAAAGGGGACGAAGCGGTGTGCGTTTCAGAACCTACGAATACCCTAAGCAATGGAAAATTAATAAAACTCAAGGAAAAACAAAACCTGGACAACACACGCGGCAATAAGCACAAGTTAGTGCTTCCGTGGCGTACTCTACAAGACAAGACGTTTTACTTGTATATGTTTCTAGTAAATTAATTTTATTAACCTGGACTATGGAGCCGTCCGCAGTAGCTTTACTGCCTCCTCATTTGGATAATCTAGTAGGGCAAAGGAGTAAAGTTAGAGAAGCCATGGTTGACCTCGTTGCAGGATCTTTGGGTAATTTGATTTTGAATTATGTTTTTAGCTTAATAAAAATAAATCACCAGTTGAGGACAACGTAATCAATAGAGTATATTTTGTCTGTTATTCAGGAGGAGCCGCTAATGTGTATGTGGGGCAATCGTTAGATACAGTCAAAGTCAAAATGCAGACTTTCCCCAAATTGTACAATAATATGTTCACGTGTTTCAAGCAAACTTTCCGGAAAGAAGGTCTACGGGGATTGTATGCCGGCACTGTACCTGCTTTAGCTGCCAATATTGCAGAAAACTCGGTCCTTTTCGCTGCCTACGGTGTTTGTCAGAAGGGAGCGTGCTATCTCACTGGTTGTAAAGTATGTATCGTTCGTTATAAAAAGAAAGAAACGCTAGTTAAGGAAATTAAGTAAAAAAAACTTATTAGAAAGTGGAAGATCTGAACCCATTGTCGAACGCTACCGCGGGATTCTTTGCTGCCTTTTTCTCGTCGTTTACCTTGTGCCCTACGGAGTTGGTCAAGTGTCGCTTGCAAGCAATGGAAGAAATGCAACAGCTTGAAAGTTTGTCTAAACCCAAGGTATACAATTTAGATCCCACCAGCAAAAAATTCTTCACGCATTTTTCACCCAAAAGTCAAAAATTGGCCCTTGGAAACTGACCGGAGACATTCTCAAAGCAGAAGGTATTGCAGGCCTATTCCGAGGTTTGACTTCAACCTTCGCTCGTGAAATGCCAGGTTATTTCTTCTTTTTTGGAGGATATGAAGTGAGTCGATACTTTTTAACTCCTCCGGGAAAAACTAAGGACGAGATTGGTAATTCTAAGTATAATTTGAAGAGGTTTCATTAATAATTGCATTACTTGTACATTACTCTAGGGGCTGTGAAGACAGTCATTTGCGGAGGTATTGGAGGGATAACTTTGTGGACGGTGATATTCCCCTTTGACGTAGTCAAGTCTCGTATCCAGGTGGCAGGGTCCAAGGAACCAATGTTGAAAATGCTGGCCGATATTTATAAAAATGAAGGTATACATATTTTCTCAAAATTGTAAAAGCCTATAATAGGCTAAGTCTTCTTGGCTAGGAATTGGAGCACTTTACAATGGTTTGAAGCCAACATTAATACGAACCTTTCCTGGAACCGGAGCCTTATTCTTGGCTTACGAAACAAGCAGAAAGTTCATGAACGAGGTTTTAGACTAGATTTAGCCTGTTAAATACTGGCAATCAAGCAATAACAAAGTGCCATTGCTCAACATAGTAGCTAGAGATTTAGCTTAAGGTGCTAGAGATTAAACTTGAATCTCGTTTCACTGCTCAACAGTGTGGCGTATGTATTCATATTTGTTGCCAATACAATTTTATATAATGTTACAAACGTATATTTGGAATTCATAAACGTAGTATGTAAAAACTGCCTAATAAGTATAAGTTACACCAAATAATTAATAAGCACCGAATAAAGCACACGAATAAACGGCAATGAATGGGATTATGAGAATCTTTCGCGGCGCCCTGGAAGCGATGAATTCTTTTGTTCATATTAAGTTCATAAGTAAGTTACTAGATGGCGTTGTAACCGATGTTTAACGAAAATTATATTCGCTTCTTGTCCGTCGGCCGTGTTTTTGTTCGTTCGTGTTTTGTGTGCTGTGTAGCGACAAGGAAGCGAGATAATCGCTACTATTGTCAACAAAATGGGCCTTAACTAAGTGATAAACGTAAAAGTAAATGTTATGCGTATAGTTACGCAGTTTGACGTACATTATTCCTTATTATTCGTACATATAGTGCCTCAGCAAACAAAGTTTAGCCTCATCACAATCAAACTTTGTCTTTGGTTGAGTTCCAATTGGATTTTCTCGTTACAACATACCAGCCACCGTACAGCGGCTAAAGGTAAAAAAAAGGGGCTTCCTGTGCAAGTTTTGATATAAATCTTCCTTTGTCAAGCCTCAATAAGCTTTAACCCAATTAAAACAACTGTGATTGCTGGACGATTAAATTTACTGCCTCAGCTTAAAATACCTACACTGCTTTGCTACAGTAAATTGCTCTCCCCAGTTGCAGTTCAGACAAAACGAGAGAAACCCTAGCTTTGCCGTATCATATATCCACGTCAAGAAACCCTAGTTGTAGGTCCTAGATTAGATACCCCATACATACAGGAAGTATGGGAAAAACAAATTGTTGTTTTGCCACACCTTCAACCTCTACCCATTGCTTTGGTGTGTACCCCTGAAATGCTGCTAAAGAGTACAAGAGTAGAGAGGAAGTTGGATCAAGTCATGCATGGCCAAATTGTTGGGCTTGTAGTCACACACACACACATACATAGCAAAGCGAATGTTAAAGGTTTCCTTATTCTCTATCGGAACCCAGCTCGTATAGGGCTTTAACACCCTCATTACACATTCCTGCATGTCGTCTGTCGTGCGTAACTTTTCCGCGCCATTAATATCCTTTGCATCGATTTTTGTGGCTATCCCTTCTGGCCTGTTCACGAAGCGATTTCAAGCGAACCTAACCTATTTTCCAAGCCTCCGAAATAGTCTTGACTCAACCTTAATAAATCTATCTTCTTGGATTCTTGCCTGCATCGAATTATGCACAGCTTCATCTTTTTTTTTGTCCAATAAGACGCGTGCAGTTTCTCCTGGCAACTTACAGAGTCAGGGTCGCAACCCTTATCCTGTTTCTTGTCAATCAACCTCATTCTGATTTTCTTCTCTAGCTTAGCTAACTGGCTAGACTCAAACTCTAAAATCCCTAACAAACTCTCCAAGTCACACTCTAACGTCAGACTGCGGGTAACGCAAGTATGCCACCTGGAAACAATCCAGTTTATAGATCCCGTGGAACAAACCAGCTCTGACAAGGTGCCAACAAAATGCCTATTGATACTTGATCCAACCTTCCGATATAAAAATAACCTTCTCTCAACTCTTACCTTCTGCATGCACTTACGCGTTTGCGTAACTTTTTTCGAACGAATCTTTCCAACTTGCCATTTCCACCCATTGATTTTCGTTAAACCCAGAAGAAGCCAGAGCTTGTATACAGTGCACAAAGCCTTATCTCTTCATCCTGAATCCCATTACTCATTTTTTGTGTTCTATTTTGTTTTGCTTTTCCTTAACGCTTTTGGTCCCAGCCTCGCGGCATATTTTTTAGCCGCGAGAGAAACTCTTCAAATTTTTTCCATGCTCTTTTGGCCCGAGAATGCGATATGCTCTCATGCCAGCCAGTAATTAGCCAATAATTGACGGTTTAAGGTGTAGTAAATTTCGGAAACTTTCCTGAAACGAAACTCCTTATGTTGTGATTGAGCTTTTTAAAAGAAAGACTTGGGAAGTTGCCCTGCCGTTAGACCCAGACCAGGTGCTACTGCGGGGAAGTCTTTGACCTACAAGTCTGTTCGCATCCGCAGTCGAGTTGCTCTGTGTGTAATCACACCTGGCCGTCTCTGCTCTCTCCCCCCTGAATTGACAGGGCTTCTTTTCAAATTCACTAACGCTATCAAGCAGCTGCACACATGTACAAGACAGGGTAGGAGAACCATGTAGAGATATTTTTGCATATTTTCAAAGTAGGGTTTTCGCTAGGAACGGTTTACGTTCCGCATATTACCTCATTCTTAGGGGAAATGTATGGAGGAGATAATTTCCCTCTTAAGATTTTGGTTCGTGTCCCTTGTTAGAAGAAGTTCTTTGTTTGCTCTTTTGTTAAGATTATAAGACAGGGGAAAAGATAAATAAATGGAGCTTACACGAGTTCAGCGAGCTACCAAGCGTAGCCAATTAGTTGTAATCATTGGCCCGTGCCGGGGTCGTTTTATTACTAAATGGTGGTCGTCTCGACCAAAAGTCTTAAGCTGTAACTGTACTGGAAGTATTATTTAGCGAATATAATGGCTTTTTCTGCTTCAGAACTTATCGCCTCATTGTCTTTCTTTTTTCTTTTTACAGGAAGTCGAACAGGAAACGGAGAACGTGTGTGCCTTCTGCATAAGAACCCAGGACTGGGTTTCGGATTCCAAGATCCCCAAGCAGAGATGATCCAATAAATAAAAGCCGGGATTTTTTTTTATTTGCAAGCAAAAGGAAAACGGGTTCTTTCTCGGTTTTTGAGTTTCCTCGTCTTCACTTCCGTCTTCTCCGAATATAACGTTTTGGAGCTCGTGACTTATGCAGTTTTACTTGCGCATCTCGTCTCTCTCTCCTGCACGGTTACAACTAAACCCCCAAAATAGACAACAATCATCCAAGCAAAGCCAGCCTCAACCGGGCTCTCCATTCCGAAAACAAGACCTTCGAGAAAAGGAGCACATCGACCCAAAGGGAAACCGATCCAGCAAATCATAGAGGGAGTGGTGTTATCTACCTTTTCGAGTTGCGATTTCTCGCAACGTAAAAGCGTGGAGTTGACGAGGGCGGAGCTATGCTGTGACGACAAGGAACGGGGGGAGTGTCCTGACTTGAGAAGTACCACCGAAAGGTTGCCCGAAGGGCTCACATTGGGGTTGCCGTCAGTGCATTGAAGAGATATGGAGCTCAAAGTGTGGGTGGAAGGCATTCAGAGAATCGTGTGTGGAGTAACCGAACGAACCACGTGCCAGGTAAATTCTGATCGTGTTTTTGTTTTTTGTATGTCCTTTTCCGAGAACTGTATTGCTTTCAAAGCCTACTTCATTTTTATTAAATTTATTAAAATTTTTTCTTAGTCTATTACTAGTCAAATAAGCGAAGAACGTAGGAGGTAAAGATTAACACCCGGGTTATTATGTTTTTTCGTGTGGGAATGCGTGCATTCTTTCGTGTTGAGTTAGACAGCTTATTTTTCCATGCATGTTTTTCCAGATTAGTTTTCTCTACCAGTATTGATCATCTTGTGCTCAAGAGCCAAGATAATTATAGAGGGCTAATGCAGTATTAGCTTCGACATACTTTTCTTTTTAATGAGAAATATATTATGAAAGAGCAGGGGATCGCATGTTTGAACTATTGTATGGGCGTCCGAGTTGGTTCCCTGCGTGTATGTGATGTTTGCTTTATGTATTCCTGCAGGACGTGGTTTATGCGCTGGCACACGCGACCGGCAAAACTGGGCGATTTACCTTAATTGAGCGGTGGCGAAATAACGAACGATTACTAGCCCCACAGGAGCACCCCCTCAAAGTAAGTTAAATCGAAAATTTGATCTCATCCGTAATTCCCTAAAATTGAACAATCGTAACACTTAAAAGACAAATTATCATAATAAGTGTTTTTCTGTTCGTTTTTAATAAAACTGTATCTTTTGTTATTCAGGTTTTATTGAAATGGGGCGAGTATTCCAACGACGTACATTTCATCCTACAAAGATCGCCGTTGGACAAAAGTCCATCCCCTCATCCTGGCCGCCCCAGCGGGCAAGCTTTCAAGATAACCACCCCTACTAGTACTTCTGTCAACGATTCGCCCGAAACGCCTACTAATGAGTCGCCAGCGACTCCGAGTGGTGCCAACACTAGTCCACCTACTCGCGAATTGAAGAAATCGCTCACGTTCAGCGGTGGACATCCCGCGGGCGAGTTTACGTCTCGGAGAATGGGAATTGTAAAAGGCGTCCCCCAAACTACGCCCTCGAACATGCCAGATGTGCTCAACACGAGCGTGGATAGTATCCAGAGCAATAGTTCCTTGGCGCGATTGCGCACTCCTAGCCAAAGCCCACGCCCTACGGAATTACGTATCCCGGGTGCAGCTCACGTGCAGCAGCCGCCGCCGTACCGCGATCCGCCTTTGCCTAGCTCCAGGGGCGCATCGCCGGCAGGTACCAACGTGATGGTTTCGTCGCCTAGACCGCCAAATCGGGAATTACCCCAACCTCCACCATATCGCGACCCCCCTAAACCGCGAGGACAGTCGCCTTTAGCTAATGGAGTCCCGAAACAGCTTTCGGGCAAAGAACCCCCCGCCGGAGCAGCCATGAAATGGGCCTCTAGTGAAGATAGAATCGATTTGAATAGTTCCTGGGCATCTCGAAGCTCAAGAGACAGCCCTTTGCGATTGGTAGAAGAAGAAGTGGATTTACTGAGCCATAGTTGTCATCGACGTTCCACCTCGCCCGTTAAAAGGAATCTCTTGCAAGAATTTCAGGCCACTGATGGATTGCCGGAAGGGGACAGACACATCGGTCACACAGGAGTACGAAGAGTGTTGCCTACGATCGTCCAGCCACGCCCACCTAGTCCGCCGCGTGACCCTCAGTTCGGCTCCATGGTCCAGTTGCTGAATCGACAAAGAGAAAAGTTGGAGGCCCAACAAGCCGAACTCAGTCAGTATGAAGCAGATATACAGAAATATGAACAAAAGGCCAGGGAAAGAGAGGCTGTGTTGGATGCTGTCGTGCAGGAATCAGCGCGATTGGAAGAGTTGAGTCAACAAGCGGAAGAGCAAGTGAGTTTCTTTTACCTTTCTCTAAGGACTTGTTTTGTTGTATTTTCTTATACCTTCGTTGTTTGTATTTTCCGTCATCTGTGCATGTGAAGGGGCAGGGCTTGTTTCACTAGGAGTGATGTTTTTTTTTTTAGATTGCGATTTTGGAAGGGGCAGAAACGGACTTGGAAAATGCACAGGCCCAAGAAGTTTACTTGGGCACTGAAATCCAGGCGTGCCAGAGCAAATTGGCGGAGTACGACCAAGAATTGCAAGCTCTTCGGGACCAGATGAGGTGAGCTATTTTTTATGTTTGTGTATAAAATTGTTTAAAGATTGTAGGTTTTATTTTTTACAACTTCGTAGGAAGTTTGACAGAACTACAAAAGTTATGAAATTTTTTGGGGGGGCGATTTTTAGGTCATTGATCAGTGATATACGCGGAGAGGAGAAGGCCACGAAAGACGTCGAACAGCAACAGTCACGCGAGCACGAAGACGAGTTTGATCGATTAAGTGCAGACTTGGGCATCGCCAGGAAGCAGTCCGAGTTGTGTGGACAAGTTGAGCAGCAAATGGATAAAGAAGTAAATTTTCGCTTAAAAAGATGTCTTTTTCTTAAGTTTCGAAGTTATAAATTTTCTTTGGATTTTCAGATAACGTCCCTCGAGCAGACACTGGTGGATAAGAAAGTAGATCTGGATCGATTAGTTGCTGATATTAAGCAAGCCAATTTGCAAAGTCTGAGTATTGTTCCTGTAGAAGAGGCTCGCCAGACCGTTGAAGGTACTTTGGCATCATAACGGGGTTGTTCTTAGCAAGTATTAATCCTCGCTTGGCTTGTTTATAGGTATTGGGCTCCTTGCAAGCGGGCCTAAGAGTGGAAGTGGGAGGAGAATGATTGGCTCTCCTCGCCAGCTGGAAACTGCGGTACCAACCAATAAAAATCCACATGGGGTTTGGGTATAAGAAACATGCAGCTACAGCAGATTTTGCAAGAGCTTTCAAGTATTTCATATCTCTTCACTTTATGGTCTTACTAGTTCTATTCCTGTTATTATCGTTATTCTTGAAGTCAATCTGTATCACAGATCTGATTCTTTCTTTCGCGGGGAAAAAACGTTGAGGAGACTTTTGAGACAGTTTTGGTACACTTTCTAATTGACAGAGACTAGTTCCTTTTGCAGCTTTAAGAGACTTTTGCAAAAAAATATTCTGTAGAAGCCATCCCAGTTAAAAAAGCAAAAGCTGTGCCTTACTTTTCGAAACGGAAGAACTTTTATGATATTATGCAAAACTTAGGTCAAGCCTTAATTTGCCCTTGTGTTGTTTGCCAAGTACAAATAACCCAAGTGTACATACTACTGATTTGGGCACGTTTTTCTCATCGGCAAAACTCGCATGCCTAAACATGTATAAACAAGAAAAAGAAAAATACAAGCATTTGAAGTGCTTAGTCGTATGTACCGTTGAATTTACAGGTTTTCCAGCACTGTTTTATAAGGTTTATGTTGATCGGCATCTTTTTGGAGACATTTACCAGTCCGTCGATACACTAAATACTGCCCTACCCTATTGCCCATGACATTGGGGTACGTGGACTGGTTACTACCAACCTAGCTTAGCTTCAAAGCTTTAGAATTCCCTCTTAGAGCCCCGAAAGGCAGTCAAGAAACCAAATCTTCGGAGAAATGGGCTTTCGGAATGTGAGGGAAAATAACAAAGATACAAAAGACGAGAGAAGATTAAGGAGACAAAAACCGATATCGACAAACTTGCTGGCTTTTTTCTTTTTAACGATCACAATAGGGTTTGATTCATAGACAGCTGGCTATACGGAAAGAGAAGTCAACTTCTTGTCAGGTAGTACACAGGCTAGGAAGCGCCTAATTTCTTAAAAGTTTTAACGGTAGGACAGCTTGATGTCTTTTGCCATTTGATTAGCCCTTTATTTTATTAGTTATTCGTTCAGGATTATATGTGGACTAAATATTATTACCCTTTATATGGCCCATTTTCACTTTCATATGGTACCATTTCGTTTAAAAGCAAGAACAAGGAACAAATGACGTATAGCATCAAACCGCAGTGATCGGGTAATTGACACGATTGTGGCTAAAGAATACTGTACGTATTAAACGCGGGAAAGGCATTTCCGACTATGGCTGGGTGGTGACCATTAGTGTTGGTCATGCTTGTCTTGGCAGTCACTTTTTTTTTTATTGCTTGTTCTGGAACTATAATAAAATGCACGCTGCGATAATGGTACAAGCCAGGGCAGGTAAATTTAAACTATAGGGGCTTTTGGAGACTAGAGTAGCCAGGGTTTGGCTCGTAAATTTTTTTTATGAACAGGGTCGAATAGTTATGTCGGTTTTTTAATCCTGTGCTAAGCTCTCGATTCGAGTTATCTCTATTGATCCTAAACCTTGTGATGTTCTCGACGGAACTTAAATGGTGTGGTCTAAAGCTTCTTGAACTAGTTTTGACAGAATAACCTGAAGTTTCTTCCATCGAACTCCTGCTTCCATCGAATCTCTACTTTGCCACCTTGGCTTCGACACCCAGGAGATTGTCTGGATCCCGGCATTCAAGACCCAGCTTCTGTGCCGCGCTCATAGATTTTTCTCGATGACGTCAAAAAAGTCACCAACAGGAGTAGGACTTTGCTGATCGGCTGACTTTTCGAAAAATCTCCACTAGATATCGCAAAATGCCGTTTAAAAAGTATTGCCCACAGGGATTGCGACACGATTCCTGTACCACATAATATTTGTAAGGATTTGTTCGACTGAATAACTCACAAGACTTTTAGCCTCCAACCACGTGACCCGATTGCTTTCGGTTATTCAATGTGGTCTAGTTCAGTATGACGATACTATTACTAAATGAATCTTTAAAAAAATGCTCTTCTTTCTCGGTAGCTAAAGTTATAGTAAACTTACCTTAAGGAACGCAATTTTTGGCTGCACTTCGTCAAAAATTGTAATCTTTAATATTAATGCTTGTAAAACCCTTTGTCTTCAACGTCAAATGTTTTAGAAACCCAGATATTTGCATATCACTGTATTTCGCTATGCATATTTACGTTCACGTAACAAACTTTCTGTCATGGAAATTTAAGTAGAGCTTTATCACAGAACTGTGTTTTGCTCCAAAGTTATGGCAAGGCTTGCAGTCACACAATTAACAAAGAGCCCAGAAAAGAATAAAACAAGAAAAAGGTCAACTATATACTTACTGGTCCCCATTTTGTTCTAAATATAACCCATTGCTCTCTAAGGCAGTTTTATGTCTCCTTCCGCGATTTCCTACTCAATTAATGGAAACGCACTCGACCGTACTTCTTCGATAACGTTCTAAGCTTCGACATGAATTCCTTAGACATAACTTTCTTTTCGGTATTGTTCTTCCGCGGAACCTGCGGTACAGCTTGGGCAATCCATCTGCGAATGTGTTCTTTTTCAATATTTCGAGCTTCAATCACTGACGGAGGATCAGCTGGATCGGAGGCACGTAAATCTAGATGATGCGCTCCTTCGGCAATAATTACAGAGACTACAGTGTCTGAAATATCGTGCATTATACCACCACTCGACCAAGGGTCCATCAATCCATTACTACAAAAAAAGTGGAAAACCTTAAATTGATCTAGGAAATGGGCTTGCTGAAACTGGGTTACCTGAACACAATATTTGAAGCTGCTGAAATATTCTGGGCACCATATTCGATGACAGCAGCGTAGGGACGTGGACGCACTCCAAACTGCTTATAACAGCCATCCGAGAATTCGTTGATGTCCCATATAGCTGGCTCAAACATATCATTCACGCCATCATAGCAGAATGGCATGGTCATTTCCGTGCAAGTCTTTTCATACAGTAAAACCCTCCATTACTTAAAAATTTCAAGAGGTTTTCTCCCCAGAATAGGTACCTGATAGTACCAGCCAAAATCATCCAAAGCTGGCGTGCCTTGGGAGCCAGTATCCAAACAAGTAGCTGTGCCTGTGTAGTTGAAATAGACCGAAACTCCTTCGAACAAACGGGCCAGTAAGGTCTGATCATCAACTGTGGAGTCAGTTAAGGGCTTGCAGACTTCCTAAATCAACCACATAGCCAAATTAACGAAAGGAGGAAAAGCTCCCGAAGTAATTTAAAACAAATTTACATTAATAGGGTAACCCGGCAAGGGAGCCAGAAATTCGGCAGGATAGGGGTAATTGACCATAGCCAAATTTCCGTATACATTTTCGAGCCAGTACTTGAGGTTAACCACATCGTCAGAGGTAACTAATGGATAGCATAATTTCCATGAGTCCGACAGTGATTGTTTTCCAGCGTCTGCAAGTGATAAGAGGAACCAAAGGCTTAAATACGATGCATTAAGTTTAATGCAATTAACCTGTTGCGGTGAGAGTGTTGATTGCATCCCAAGAGCGACGAATGCTTTTCGAGCATTCCGGAGTAGGTGCCGAGAAATCGGCCGTAACCACTTGACCAAATGCATTGCAGGGTGTAACGTCAGTGAATTGCAAAATGGGTGCAGACGATGCGATAGCTCTACAGACAATTAGAAAAACAACACGTTCAGTAACCCCGTGACGGCACTAAAAAAGGTAGGCCAATTAGTAGGACGAGCATTTACCCGTGAAGAATGTGCGGGTATTTCATACGAAACCAAGCTGCCAACATCCCTCCATATGAGCCACCAAATGCAATTACAGGGCTATTTCCAGCGCCTGGCCAAGTCGTTTTGAGGTAGGCAATCAACTGTGCAAAATCAGCCAAGGCTTGTTCTGAGCTTAAGTAACCCAACTTTTGAGTCTCCTACAGAATGGAACCATTTACAAGTAAACTGCCATCCTACGTACTTTGTTATCCTTAATTTTTAGATAAAAGAGGCGCCGTTGGGCACTTACACTGTAAGATTCATTTCCATAAGGAAGACTTTGTCCATAATATCTGTGTTCGGCAAAGACCAAAGACGCTTTAAATTCTGGGGCGATATCCCACATAAAACCCTGGAAGACACCCACATAAATTACGGGTTTCTTGCGCAGATTTTTTTAAAGAAAAACAAAGGATATGCAGTTTACCGTATTATCTGCAAAGAGCTCGATAGATCCTTCATTGCCAGCATAGAAGAAAATAGGACTTCCTTCGCCGCCCCAGTTATCATTGTTTACCAAGTACTTTTGCTGATAAGTATCTTGGTTTCCAAATGCAAAATGGTCAACCTAGGATAACACAGATAAAACAGAATTAAATTTCGCTTAGTAGATCAGGCATATCAACATGGACCGACCGACATACATAATCTCAGTATCAGAACCAGCGGCTTAGCAACAATAAATATGTCCCGACACAGAACCGACTCAGATAAGAAAAAAACTGCAAGATCCTTTCGCTCACACAGTGCAAATTATGCATCAATTTTGGCAGCGAAATAAAAAGATGTAACGCAATTGCAAGGAGTTATTTGACTTGACAAAAGGTCAAAAGCATTACAACAAGCAACAAGGTAACCATAAAGGGCGATAAGGAAATATAATGTATCACTTACGGGTTGTTTATAGAAGAGAGTTTGCCACTCGTACGCCTGGCTCCAGCCTGTTACCAAACACAAGTAAATAAGCCCCAGCAAGAGCCGCGCCATGCTAATGTTATTTCCGTATACTTTACCGGAGTAAACAATAATATAAAGGCGACCGAGATGGGATACTGCTGTCTGGCAAAGGTAACTGAACAGCGAAGCACTGTCACGGCGACTGTGACCGTAGCCTATACACTAGCAGAAGCTTGGAGGTCTTGGAGCTCTACTGCTTGGTAAGCTTGGAGGTCTACTGCTTCGACTATTTCTCGGTCGAAACAACGGATCAGACCGTCATTAGATCTGATCTTCGATCAGGAGGCTAAAAATGGCCTTATCTTATCCATCAACCTATGAGGTCAAAACCACAGTGGTCAAAACTTGTTGTTTGACAATATTAAAACAAATATGATAAACTAATCAGTCGACATACGGTTATTCAACAAGACCAACGTACGGTTATTCGACAAGACCAAATGCAAACAAAAAATTTCGGGTTCGATCGAGCGTTTTTGTCCGAATTTCCTTGCGTAGAATCTTAATCCCTTGAGTAATGAGTCAGCACATTTTTCATTTATTTTATTTTATTTATTTTATATTTATTTTATTTTATTTTATTCATTTATTTTTTAAAAGTCAATATTGACTTTTTAAAAATAAATGAAAAAACGCACCAAATTACAGTCTAATATTAAAAACAACAACACTAAAACAGGACTAAGCTCCCACATTGCAAGGTTTTGGGTTTTTTTATTATGCAACAACCATCCGAGAAGAAAGAACCAGACAAGAACACGCATACGACTATCGATCTGGTAAGCTAGGGTGTCAACGCTTCTTTCCCTTATCTGAAAGAAAGAAAGGGAAGCCCACTAATTTTATAGAAATACTAAAAGTCAAAGAACTCATTTATAGATTCTTTTTTCTACGCCAGTGGGGGCAAAAGACGATAAAACAACGAAAAGTATATTATGTCCAATGACTTATTGATTAGGGAAAGAAAAGGAAGAGAAATTAAAAGAACTGGAACTATGGAACTACTATAAAAAGACTACATTTGTGTAGCAATCATTTATAAAGTTACTGGTTTATATTTATATCAGCGTAGTTACCAGTTATATTTCCACTGATTTTCCGAAGTAAAGGAAAGCTTAATCGGATAAACCCAACATATCGTTGTCCTATAAATCGCAGGTGATTTCCTTCTCAGCTTATTATATCTACATATTAAAAAAAATTCTATGAAAGCACGCAGGTGTTAAAGCTCCCGGAATTGAGATAACATATTCTACGACTTCGCCCACAAACTAAAATCCAGCAGTCTTTGGTAGCGCATAAACTTGAGTGCGATAAGGCGTTTTTGCTGCCTTTTAAAAGGTGCGACTAGCAAGGTTCAATTTCAGTTACAGAACATTCTCGGTCGAATAATATCCCAAAACATGCGAGTTCTGTTTTGTTTTTTAGTTTTTACCCTGGCGGTCGTGTTCGCATACCCTGGTCAACCCAGTCAGGCCCCGTTCTGTGATAGAACTAAATGCTCTTTACCAGCATGCCGTTGTTCCGGCGTTGATGTTCCTGGGGGCCACGATCCCAAGAAAATTCCCCAGGTAATAAATAACAGTAAGAAGGAAAGTCGTAGTAGTTGAATGACTTAGTTTCGTACTGCAGATGATTTTGTTAACATTTGATGATGCCGTGACTACAGTCAACTACAATAATTACTACAAGCCTCTTCTTTTTAATCGCACCAATCCCAATGGTTGTAGTGCTAAAGCTACGTTTTTCTTATCCCACGAATACACTGACTACACCTTGGCCCATGATTTGTTCGCTCGTGGCCATGATATTGCCAGTCACTCCGTCTCGTAAAAATTATACAAAAAATCCCGGGTTCAGACTGTCATTTAAACTAATCTATCTAAAGGCACATTTCCAACCAAACCTATTGGTCCAAAGCTACAAGTGAGGACTACAGAAGAGAAATGGTGGATATGCGAACTATTGCCGAAACATTCGGTATGATTCCTGAGGGGCAGATCTTGGGTACTCGCATTCCTTTCTTACAACTTGGTGGCAACACGATGTTCGAAACTTTAAGCGATAACGGATTCTCTTGGGATTGTACATGGACATCTCGTAACTACGTCAACCCAGGCTATTGGCCATACACTTTAGATTATCTTAGCAACCAAGTCAGTCTAAAATAACCCCCAAAAATCATTTAAAAATATGCATTTAATTTTAGGATTGCCAAATCGGCTCTTGCCCTACCGAGTCTTACCCCGGATTCTGGGTGGTTCCCATGTTAGATTTGACTGATAAATTAGGCTATCCATGTGCAATGTTGGACACCTGTACACGGTATTAATTAATCCTTTCTTTTCAATTCTTTGAGTGCGTGCACTCTCTCGATTCCAAGTCTCTTTATGGATTTATCCTTGATCTATGTACATCGTTAGCCCCAATAATGAAACCGAGACTTACGATTTGCTCATGGCTAATTTCAACGACCATTACACTGGAAGTAATCGTTCGCCTTACGGTCTCTACTTACACGCTGCCTGGTTTGCCCAGACTGGTACTTGGGACGGCTATGTCAAGTAAGCAATACTCTACGTAGTAGTCGGACCGGAGATGTACTGTAATTATATTGGGGGGATGTGAGCTCTTTGTTTTTGTTTACTATTATGTTTGGTTATTCTTTTATTTATAATCTTGATCCACTGAGACAAGGTTTGAAGGCAGAGCCAACTGGTAAAAACGCTTGGCGAGCTGGAACACCAGGAGCTCTCATCGTTTTTGCATGGCCAGCGAAGGAAAAAAATGAGAAAGAAAAGTAGTTGGACATGATGTGTGATAAAGTGAAACCCAATATATTAACATTTAGTTCAGAACGATAGGGGTAGGGGTGCATAATTCAAGTTGATAGCAATGCTGTCTGATATTAGTCCTCTAAAGCTCGGTTAAATTTCGAACTTTTTCTTCTTAGGTTCATTAACGAAATCAACAAATTTGATGACGTGTACTTCGTGACCATTCAAGAATTACTAGCCTGGGTCCAAGACCCCACGACTCTGGACACAATCAAAGATTTCCCGGCTTGGAATACAAACTGTGACAAGCGCTCGGAAAATACATGCGGAAAGGGGCAAAGTTGCAGGTTTGTAACATCTCCCCTTGGTGGCGAGCGTTATATGCAGTCTTGCGTCGCGTGTCCCAATAACTATCCCTGGATGGACAACCCTTACGGTTTGTAAATCCTAACTCTATATGGGATACTTGGGCAAACACTTTTTATCCTGAAAGGTCCAATCCTGCATTACTGATTGTGATTTTCTTGTATTGGTTTCTTTTGCTTTGCGCCATAAGTCCTAACTGGACGGTTCGAGAAAATATACTAAAACATATGATTAAATTGGCTCATCGATTCGGACTGCTTTGCGGTATATACGGGGAGCGAGCAAAAACGACCGTTGCCGCAGGCGAACTCCAAGCCCCGCCTCTTTGCCCAATTCTATTTCTGACCCGCCCCCTGTCGGAAAACTGCAATAAGAAGAGAAAAAAAAGTCGAATTGGGCTAAGAGAGCGGGAGGGCACGCAGACCAGACGGGCGATAAAAGCGAAATGAGATTGCTCAGACGAGCAAACCACCAAAGCCCCTCCACCCTCCCTTCTCCTCTCCAATGCGAACGCAATCGAACGTAGGTCTACAATAAAAGCTCTTTAATCTGATAACAAATAAAGTTACTCAACGAATAAAATGAAAATATTTCTAGCCGCAATGACAGAATATTAAATCATAAGCAAAAAAAATGGTTTTACTTTTCCTTGCTAATAGTAGGAAGCTCCGCCCCCCAATAATAATAAAGTACCCCTCGAAAAAGGAGACAGTCGACAACAGAAAAACCAGAAGCTTTTGGCCTCAAGTTTTATGCATTAGATCCTTGTGTTCCAAATGAACCGGGGGCTGTAAAAGAGTCTCTTTTTCATGTATACAACGAGAGCCAGGCAGGCGTGGCCTGTATGCGTAGGATGAAGCCAGAACTCCGGGACTGTCATATCGATCTGCTGCGTCGCCACGGAATTCTAGCCTCCCCTCTTTTTGCCTTTTCTCTACCCTTCAACCACCCCCTCTTATCCTTACCAAATCCCCCCTTCCCTTCCTCCCCTCCCCCCTCCCTTATCCAAACGATTCAGGTTCATGATGTTCTCTTGTATTCACCCCCTTCCTCGATCCTTCAAACTGCAAGAAACTGTGGTTTTATAGTCGTAGACAGGAGTGATTAATTCATTGATTCAAGGCGATTCCATGCTCTGCAATACACAACCGAAACACAAGGCAATCTTGACTGTAAGCTATAAAACGTGAAATGTACCCCCTACGCCCTCGTAATTGACTATCTGGTTAGGAGCTGCGGAGAGATCATGATCCATGTAGAGAGAGAGAGAGGATTTGGCAACAGGCGTGGCCTAGTGTGTACTCGGTATTGCTGTGCCGGCTTTGATGTGTATAGCTACTGCTGCTACTTCAAGGTGTTTCTCAAGAGTAGGGATGGCTCCCACACACACCAAGTTTTGGGACCCAAGCTATTTACAAGAAAGACCATCAAGTGATAATGGTTATCTGTAAACTACGGATCCACACCCCGCTTTAAAAGTTTGCCGTGTTTGTTTTATCTTGACAACTTTTCTTACTTTCGGTATTCGAGAAAATTTAATGGATTTTACTGTCACACTTTTCGGTGTGCTGGCAAAAGTCCGGGTGAAAAAAGGGGGCCAAAAACCCGGAGCATGTGCATTGCAGTTTCGGCTTTTGGGGGAAGAAGTGAGTCGAGTTGGGTGGAGGCGAGGGTGCACTGTCCATGTCCATGGGAGTTGTGCACTGCAAGATGGCTGCTGAGCCTGTTCCTCCTCCAGCGTGCTGCTGTGGGCTTTCGGCTAGTTGGACTCCTTGCCAAGGAAATTGAACGATTTTGTGGGTGATTCCTAGGAGATTATTAGTGACGCAACCATGCAAAAAGAGAATTATGTGGATACGCGACAATATGTGGGACCTTACCGCCAAGAGAAAACGTTGGGCAAGGGCCAAACAGGCAAGTGCCATTTCGCCGGATTTCATTCGTGACTAGAGCAAACGTCGATCGAAGTGCGATTTCTCTGCTTCTTAAATCCGGATAACTGCGAGCGACATTATCGCACGATCGATCTCTCTTTATCTCTGCCTGTTGTTGTTTTTTGAGGGGCGGGGACTGAATAACCATACTAATACTATACAGCGGTGCTTTATTTCCTAATTTTTGCAGGTTTGGTCAAATTGGGTGTGCACTGCGTGACGGGTAAAAAGGTGGCTATAAAAATTATCAACCGAGAAAAACTCAGCGAGTCCGTGCTCCAGAAAGTTGAACGGGAAATCGCCATCATGAAGCTCATCGAGCATCCGCACGTGCTGGGCTTGTACGATGTATACGAAAACAAGAAATATTTGTACGTATATTTTCTTCTAGATTGCGTTCCAAAGAAAAATGGAAACTTACTCTTGTTTCGTTCTTTCTTTTATAAAAAAAACACACCAGGTATTTAGTACTAGAACACGTTTCTGGTGGAGAACTCTTTGATTATTTGGTGAAAAAAGGCCGCTTGACACCCAAGGAAGCGCGCCGATTCTTTCGACAAATAATCTCGGCTTTGGATTTCTGTCACAGTCATTCCATTTGGTAAAACTGCCTTTTAAACCCCTCCACCCTCTCACTCATCCCCTCACCCCGCCTTGTCTTAGTCCTTTTGTTTTCTCTTTTATTTAGCGTGCGGCTTTAAGAGCTCCCCGCACCCTACGCCTTCATTTGTAGTCTAACCGTGTTGTTTCTTGTGTCTTTTGTGTCGACGTCTTAGTCATAGAGATCTGAAGCCCGAAAACCTGCTGTTGGACGAAAAAAACAATATCAAGATAGCAGATTTCGGCATGGCTTCCTTACAGCCCGAGGGCAGTATGTTGGAAACCAGCTGCGGGTCGCCTCATTATGCTTGTCCGGAAGTTATTCGCGTATGCAATTTCATTCTTATCTAAGCTAATAGTAATGATACTGAAAAAGTTGAAACGAGACAAATATAAGAACTCCAATTTTTTGTTGGTTCCGCATATGTTAAAACTTACTTTTCTTGTACTTAAGGGAGAAAAATATGACGGACGTCGAGCGGATGTATGGTCTTGTGGAGTCATCTTGTATGCATTGCTAGTGGGAGCTTTGCCGTTTGACGACGATAACTTACGGCAACTGCTTGAAAAAGTGAAAAGAGGTGTGTTCCATATTCCACACTTCGTTCCACCCGATTGCCAATCCTTGCTGCGAGGTATGATCGAAGTCAATCCCGAAAAGCGACTCACGGTAAGTCTGGGAAATGGTTTACTTTCCTCTCAAACGGCACACTTGGGAATCGGTTGGATGATCCGCCAGGCCACAACTCGCGCCTTTGGTTTTTTTCTTTCATTTACTTTTTCTTTGTTACTCTAGTTGGCAGAAATCCATCGTCATCCTTGGGTCATGGCAGGTTTGAACACAAGCAAGGGCGACCTAGAACTGGAACTGCCCATGATGGTAGTCGTTCCTACTCACATATTACCCAATGAAGAAGCATTAGATCCCGACGTGCTCCAAGCCATGACAAGCCTAGGCTGCTTCAAGGATAAGAAGAAACTCGCCCAGGAACTCCTTAGTACTCAGTAAGTTGGCACGAGTTTTTGCTCTTATTTCCCGCCTCTGTTACGCTGGCTTTCCTCACTGGCTCGCAAACTAACAGAAAAAAAAGAAAAAAAGAAAACACTTCACAACCGGAGCTCCATATTACAGTATAGTCTCCTCTCTTGTTTGGGATCTCTTGCACTATTATGGCCTCGTATTATGTACCATGAAAACTATGTTAAAGACTACTGGGTGCTTGAGTTTAGAACGTTTGGTTTACATCGCTCGACAACTTTTTTTTATTAGGCACAACACGGAGAAAGTCATCTACTTTTTACTTTTGGACCGAAAGAAACGCAAACCTGCTTGTGAGGATGATGTCGACGCGTCGGCTAGCCGACCAAAAGGCAGTACCGGGCCTCCGCCTAACACTACTGCTGCTACGGGTACAGCAGCGGATACCGTTGACCCGCCACGCAAGCGAATTGACACTATCAAGATCAACGGTACAGCCACTGCTCAATATGAACTTTCCGAAGGCTCTCCGGTAATACCACGTCGCCAAATTTACAGGTAAAACATTTACCAAGCAGTTTAAAAATACAATAAAATTGTGTCTAAATTTGTAAATAAAAAATCTGTTATTTGGGGGGTAAAAAGCAACTGGCCTCGGCGATCTGGCGGTCACACGTACCCAGGCCCGGGACACCACCACCATCATTCCTCGTCACCTTTGAGCAGCAACTCGTCTACGCCGTCCGTATCTCCTGTCCCTTCGCCGAGACTGTCCCATCGACTCCTTGCCTCACCTTTAGTGACCGTTACCGGTACAGGCAACAACGGCGATCGGTCGGGGAGCACCGGGACTGGGTCTACTGGCAACGGACGCGAAGATTCACATCCTACTCCGCCAGGATCGCCCAACGCGCCGCATTGGCGAACGAGACTTACGACCATCAAAAATAGCTTCTTGGGATCGCCTCGGTTTCATCGAAGGAAACTCCAAGGTAAAACCCGAACTTACAGAGGTTCTAAACTTCACTGCAACGCTTAAACCCTTGGACGTACTCATTCTTGCACTTAATTCAAGGACGACAAGATTAGTGACAGCACGAAAATCTGCAGCAATGCTGCAATCTGATTTTTGATACTTACGCTAGTTAATTCCCTACTGGAACTGCAAAGATTAGTCACATTTTTACGCATTTCCAATTTGGTTCGACACTTAGGATGTCTTCGCACGCCTTTTCTGCGAAACTTCAAAGAAAAATACTTTTCCTTCAATTGAACTGTTCGTTTAATTGCAGGTGATGAAGTGAGTTTAACGCCAGAAAGTTCACCAGAATTGACGAAAAGATCATGGTTTGGAACTCTAATGGGCAATGAACGTGACGAAACGTACACCATTCTAGTCAAAGGAAAACCCTTATCATCCGTCAAAGCTGATCTAATTCACGCCTTCCTTTCCGTGAGTCAATTCTCTTTCTAAAACTTCAAGTTATTCAACGAAATTATATTTTTCTTCTCTGACGTTCTAGATTGCCGATTTGAATCATAGCGTCGTGAGTCCTATGGCCTTCAGGGTAGAATACAAGCGTGGGAGTACTGGGCCAGCCATGTTCCAACGACACGTTCGATTCCACGTAGAAATTGCGCCCATTGGCCGCTCCGAGCCTAGTACCCAAGAAGGCCCAGATGTTCTCTACGCTGTCACTTTCACGCTCATAGCAGGTATAAAAACAGCACAAGAATTCCTTGTTTTGTGCATAGAGGAAATTGTCTATTCAAGTTTTATCACAACTTTCAAACACTTTCAAAGGAAACATACGACGCTTTCGCCGACTGTGTGAACACTTACAATGCCAAGTGTGTAGTCGGCGTCCCCCAGCTTCTCCTCGTGCGTCACGCAAGTTTACTACCGAAATGAGCGAAAGCGAAAGTTGTGGATCAGACACCTCAGAAAAATTATCGCTCTTAACTTCTAGCAACAAATCTGTAAGAGTTTCTTTATCATCACTATTGCCCTATTCTATTCACAAAAACAAACTAGTATAAGCTGTAATGTCTTTGAAATGGATTCACTTTGCTTTGTTTACAATTCTGCTTACTTGGGGGGTAGGCGGAGGCAAATAGTCCGCGCAAGCCGACTGTCATCAAACCACGTGGTTCTTCAACAGAGCCTCCGCGTCGTAAAGTAGTCACCACGACGACTAGCGCCACCGCTCCGAATCGGACGATTAGTCCCAGCCCGAAAAGCAGCGGAGCCCCACCTCTGCCACCTCGCTCACCTTTGCCGATCCCTGCCAGCAATCCAGTACCCCCACTACTAGTCAAACCCAGTGCGAGTACTGACAGCGGGAGTGGGGGCAGTAGTCAACAACCCTCTCCTTCTGCCTCGCTTACTGTAACTTCGCCACTGGAAGTTGAAGCTCAAAGTCCTCCACTTTCTCTAGCATTACCGTCCAATAGTCCTTCCACAGTCCTCCAGTCCGGCGACCCAAACGCGAGCGCAGGCCTTCCTGGGTCAACTTCCAAAGAACCGACTTCTCCTGGCCACACCCCCAATCGCACTCCCTCGCGTTCGGAATCGCGAAACGCGTTACTGAACGCAGCGGATGCTGATGTCACTGATCTAGTCACGGCTGATTGAAAGATGCATTGAGAAAAAGCTTGTTAACCAGAAATTTAAAACAGATCTGATTTTAGTGCGAGATTTCAGTATGGAGAAAACTTCATGAAAGAAAAAGAAAATATTGAAGAAAATAGTTAACTTCACCGCTGGACCCAGAAATGTTTTCTTGTCCATTGCCACACCGTCCTTTCTTCTAAATACCTTAATTTGGATTTGTGTTTTAACTCGAATAAACTGTTTGGGCCTAAATAACGCCAATGCCCACAGGCCTGCCGCACATGCGCCGAGTTATGTTCTTCGAAGTTTCTCGTTACGTTCAGTGGTGGGTCCCTGTTCCTTTGTCAACAAGAAAAAAAATGAAAGTCTAGAAAAAACGGGCGCGTGAAACTTCTAAAAGTTTTTGAGTGCCAAGATTTTTAGCCTGTTTCTAATTTGAATGTGTCTTCACAACTGCGCCTGCGCGAATGCACGGGGGAAAAAAGAAACTTGATGGGTTGTGTTCTTATTAGCGATGTTCCGATGAGCGTCCATAGTTTTCCTTTGGGCGAGTTCCGCGAAAAAAAAGTACAAAATGCCAGGCGGAACTGGAATTCGGCGAATGACAATTCAACTCGAGCTTTGTTTTCCTCTCCATCTAAGAATTTTTGGAAACCTGTCCTATTTTGCGTGCTTCTTAAGCCTCTTCTCACACTCTCCATATGGGAATACACTTACAGCCCACCACTAAAATGCTCCCACGTTTCTGATTTACATAATGCCCATTCTTAACTAACCTTAATTATCACCCAGTTTTAACCATTTTAGTGTGATCAATTAATCTGGAAGAAATGTTCCCAACTTACCTTATTAACATGGAACACTAAATTTCACTAAAGCCGATGGCCAAACTTGGAACGTGCTAAATTTTTTTTACTAACATTATCCCCCTAATTGTCTATAGTACTACCTACTAGGTCGGCGGAAGACTGCCGACTGCTATATGAAGATCACCCAATAGTTTTTTACACAGCCAATACTGGAGAAGGATGGGCTTGGAAAACAATGTATTGGGAACTTGTTGAGCAAAAAACAGCAGGCAGCAGCGCAGCACCCTTGGGGACTCAGGGAAGCAGAAAACAGTCCCTTGTCAATACATCACCAGCAGAGCTTCTTTGTTATTTCTTCCAGTCTCAATCACTCAATCATTAAATTAAAATCAGATTGCTCAACTACTTGTATAATAAAAAGTTTGACGTTTAGTTTTTACTTAATTAAGAAGTGAAAACTAAATTCCAATTCACCCATTCCTGCTATGATGATTTTTTTGGGGAGAGAGAGAGAAGGAAAGGGAGGAGAAAAGGTATCGACAAACTTAAAATTCGGGAAGAGAAATATACAAAAGAAAAAACAAATTGGAGGTTCGAAGATATCAAAATTTTTCAAAGAAACAACGAGTCTTTTGTTTTTTTTAGATGGTCCAAACTTGCACTTTTTCAGCTACGACACACCAGTTTGCATGGTCATAGTACGAGGCAATAATATGCAAATTATCAACGTGGCGTTCTATCAGCTGATCCAGCTCACCTTCCCGGAAAACGTGATAATAGCGATGTAATGTTAACGCCCCTCCCGTATCTGAAGGCAACGAGTCTTGGGAAGTAGACAAGCTTGCGGTTTCTCCAGATTCATTAGTAGACAAAAGATGTTTTGATGACAGACATTTGGGTAGGTTTTCGGTAAACAAGGGCCCCGAATCAATGCGTGAATCATCCTCGGAAATTGAACTCCCCAAATTATTCTTAGTGGGTTGGCAGGCAGGAGCTGTGGGACAGAGACTTTGGGCCTTGGGGGCAGAATCGGCGGAATCGTGGCGCACTAACGGACAGGTTGAGAAATAATGCGATTGTATGGTATTGGCAGTTATACTATTGCGACTCCAAGTTGACGAATCATCTAAACTCGAGCTACTGGCAGAAGTTCCTACAGTTCGCAGTTCGTCTTCAACAGAATCGGCGGATTGACCCATCGGCGTGCCATCGAATCGGGAGCTCTTCACCACATTTTCAGGCTCCTTTTCTTGTTTCTGGGGTTCTAGTAAATCTTCTTGGGATTTACCCCCGGAATCAAAAGACCGCTGTTGAGAAGAGTCGAAATCAGAGCATGTCGAATCTTTGGACTCAACTGATTCTAAAACGTCAACGGTAGGGGGCACCACTTCTGTGGGAAACACCTGGCAATCAAGTGATTTTGAACGATTTGATTGAGCGCTCGCTGTCTCTATTTTCAATACTCCAGACAAATGGCTTCGCTGACAAGTAAGCTGAGATCTCGATCCAGTCTCCGACAGGGTCGGATCAGGCAGCGATTCAGAACTATGGGCAGTTAAGGTAGACTTGAAAATTGTAGGACGCCGATCCTGGAAAGCTGGCCACATGGGGTCGCTTCCCAAACTGATAACTGATCCGGTGGAATCGTGCGATTCTGTCGAGGAATCGGAATCAGAGGAATCACTATCAATGTCATCCGTCTCTGGATTAAAGACTTCGAAGGATACAAATTTGGGCAAAGACCTACGAATCATTTGCGTACTCTGAGTCTGGGTATGCCTCCGATTCTTTCGTATGATTTCTATATTTTCACCCATGACCAAAGAGGAGACATGATGGCTTGGATTCGCATTCTGAGACGATCCCCCAGTTTTAGATTTGAAAGTAGAAACGGCGGGCAAGATGATCTTCCGGGCTGGCAACTCACTCGGAATCAGCAGAATCGGCGGCAATGGAACCGGCGGTGGGACATTTTCCGACAATATTTCTTTGACTACCGGCGGAAGAAGAGGTGACTTGAGATGATCCGGCCAATGGAATCGCGATTCTACAAAAGGCGGACTTTTTTCTTTTATTAAAGGAGATTTAGGTGACAATCGAGGATTCCCTACGCTATTGTGCTCTCCTAGCACCAAGTTTCCCGGTTTAACGAATCCAGGTGGGGTAGCATCACCCGAAGTCAATGTTGGATTCGTTGCTGATCCCGGTCGAGGAATATAAATAACCGAGACACAACTATCTTCCGAATCAACACTAGTATCACTCTGCAAACTACTGTCCTTAGAGGAATCTGATCCCTCTTCCTTACTCACAACTCGCTCGAAGGATTCCCTGGGCGAGCGCCAGGTCCCGGGCAAGTCACTATCGCTTGACGATTCTTTGCCAGTACCTAAAGTTTCAAAATACCCTTCTCCAATCATCATCCACGAAGGTGATCTAGGACCTTTAGCACCAAGTTGTGACTGGGAATCGCTGTGTTGAATCACCAAGGAGCGCTTACGAGGGGGGTTGGGTACAGGCGTTGGACGGACGGTTCCATCTACAGTCGGTGACGTCCAATGTTGCCACATCCGAACCAATCCGCTTTTGAGCTGACCCAGTTCGGTGGAAAGCATCTTGGACGACGGATCGCAGAGAATCACTGACTCAGGTTTGGACACTACGGGAGGAGATTTCATGGAATGGGCCACTCGAGTAAAACTGTCTTTGAGTCGCTGCAAAGAATTGGTTTTGTGAGCCTGACTCACTGGAGAGTTTTGATCTTGAGCAAAAATTCGCTCGTCACACAACGAAGCTTGTTTCTTGATGCTTTGCTTCAAATGCTCCCGTTCCTGGACGCGACTTAATGCCATGGAATCTTCCTTCATGGACTCTTGCTTAGCAAGACGTTTCTTGCCTGAGGTGGGTGAAGCTAATTTGGACAACGTGTCAATTTCGTCCGAGAGGTTCCCATCGAACGCCAAAGGTTCACACATCCAAACAGGTCGCTTTTGTTTGACTAGCATCGGTCGTTTTCTCGCCGTAGGTATCACCTTAAATACGAAAAATATATGTTACCTTAAATGTTCGTCGATTGTCAGTAACGAAAACAGTTAAATGAATAAAAGAACTCGCAAATGTGAAAAATTACTCAAAATACTTTAAAAAGTATATCATAAACTTTATAATAATAACAGTACAGTTTTCTCGGAATGTAAAAATTATAAACAAACGACTAAAAGTTCTTCATTAAGACTGAAGAAGCGGTGTAATCTTATAAGGACTAAAATTTACTAAACTACCAAAATCGCCACAACTTAAGAAGATGTTTTAGTCATACCGAAAGAGTTATGGAAAAGGATTCCTTCGGACTAGGCGACTTGGCCAATTCAACGGATGGTAGAACGATTTCCGGGAAAGGCAAGTTATTGTTAGGGTTCACTAAGTTAGCAACAGTATTGCTGGTACTAGTGTGCGAAGTATCGGGACTTGGAGCTTCCCTGACTCGGTTTTCCTCCAACCGTTCGACGTTTGGGCTAGGTGAGAGGGTTGATGGACGTTTTTGGAGTAAAGAAGTAACTGACTGTGGCAGGAGTTGAAATACGTCACTCAGACTGCGCGGTTTGGATCCGCTGGCAATAACTTCGGGAGGTTCGACAGTACTGGGACTGTTACTAGGGGTGAAAGTTGTACCGACCGTCCAGGATGGCGACGGTGAAATAATGCGAGAGAAGGACTGCGGTGATTTGGCACTGAGTGGGACTGACTTGTCCCCTAAAGCAGACAGGCTGCTGCTGCTCGGACAACGTTCTTGACTACTTTCTTCCCCCCTGCACGACACTTCCCCCTCAGGATCCAAGTGTCGGAGTTCAATAGGTAAATCTAATGCACTCGGATGATCCACTTGGAGAGTGGTACTTGACGAAGGAGCTAGCAGCAAACGCTGGGATCCGTACGACCCTATGGAATGCATGGATGAATGCGGGCCATTGGGCCAACCAGCTGAACAGGATTTGGCTTCCAAATCCGAGAACCATCGGCGATGTTGGAGATTTGATCCTCTACGATTCCCCGCCAAACGCTACCAGACATGAAAAAAAGAACGACGTTTTCAAGCTTAAAGTTTGTAAGCTTCTGGATCAAACTTGGTTCAATAATTCCAATCTCTTTTTTCTTGAAGATTAATGCACACATTGCTTTACTCTCCCTGCTTAACTTTTACAAAAACCAGTTCGACCAACTTCAGCTCAGCCTATTGTAAGAAAAAAATACCTGCAAGGCTTTACGGACAAAGCTGTAGCAAGTTTCATTGGGCGAGGATAGATCGGATGAGCTGCTGCACGAAGGACATGTTCCTTGCGTTGGTGGGGGGATTACTGGCGGACTTTTATGACGCGGGCGAATCTTTCGTCTCGTTGTCGTGCCACTTTTGGGCCAACTGCTCGCGTCAGTTCTAGTGAACGGCCCAAACCTGAATAACAATTTAGAAACCACAGCAAGCAAAGCATATTAAATAGTTGTACCGGCAAGAACGGCAGGCGTCTGAACTCCAGGGTTGAGAATAAGCCGCACGAGATTGGGTAGATATATCATCATCAGACTGAGCATTGGTCTTCTCTTCGCTGCTGGAACACTGCGGTGTTCGCCAAGGCACCAAAATATCTTGCGACTCAAACTGAATCACGAAACAAAAGTCATCTTGTCAAATTGGGGATTTTTTTCCCTTTTTTTAGCGAGAATATAACCAATTACGTTCAATCCTAATAATCACAGCTACTGCGTGAGACACGGGTGCTAGACACGATGTCCTATCATGCATCCTTTTATGTGGGAAAGGATAAGTATCACTAGACTATAGTTGTCTTACTTTTCGGTGTCGTTGCTCTTTAGCCCAAACGGTGATAAGCAAACGGCCCCCAACGCGGACAATTCTTGCTAATTCACGAAGCGCACGCACTCTTCGTTCTCTTGTGGCCAGATGATGCACTACAGCAATGGACAACGCGGCATCAAAACTGTCATCGCGGTACGGCAAGCACAGTGCATCACATACCAGCACCTACCGAATTTTTAAACATCCTATATCACATCGCATTGATTCACGTAAAACTCCCACAATTGTAGGATTCTTCGCTCGAAATGCTTTCTACACGAATTTTCCCCCCTCCTTAATCATCTAAAGAGCAAAGGCAAAGCATACAAAAAAAACTTTATACTTCTATACTCATAACAAAACATTTTCCACCCAGGAAGTCAATGGACAAGCCTTAGCGGGGGCGTTGCCTCAAAGTATTGATCCCCGTGCGTGTGTGAGCTTTTCATACGTGACGTTGCACATCAACTTCTCTTCATCCAGTGGAAAACCTGACCTCATCTCAAATGAAACATCCTCCGAAATAATCTTTAACAAGCTTGAAACGCTTTATATTAATCGCTCAACTTAAAAAATAAGGAAATAAAAAAAACGGGTAACCTAGCTTTTCTTTAAAAACTGAAGTAATTGCCATAAAAAGAGCGAAAGATTACTTCATGCTGTTTGGCTCTCGCTTCACCGATTAAACTTTGACAACGATCGGACCCAAATTTAAAAACTTGTGAATTGATGTCCAAATATTTCCCATTTCCACAACCTACAATTCAAAGAGAAAAAACCTCTTCATTTTATTGTTCCGTAAAAGGGTTGCAAGCTTTAAAATACCTACCAACATCACAGACGATAGAACCAGGTTCCAACTGCTCCAAGAATTCCCGAACTTTGGGCCAAGGCTTGTAGCGCTCCTGACCAAAATAATGGGCTAATTGGTCATAGACCTCATGGACGTAAGCTTTCTCCAACGCTAACGATCTTGCTTCGCGTTCACGACGTTCTTCTTCGCTTAAATGAGCACCAGGAGTGGTGACAGTCAAAGCCATTTCACCTACCAAAGGCCACAAAGAAAGACGACAGAAAAATAAAGAAAGAACTCCAATGTATCGGCAACCCGGGACTACGCAGCTATTATTTTAGTTTGATTAAAAAGTCGAGCGTTGCCAAGCCAACATTAGAGCCATTTCCGCGTCCTTTCTCGTGCTCGCTAGTTGCTTTGCAAGCTAATAAGTGACTTTACAGATTTCTCCCGTTTTGGGGGGAGATCCACTAGCTCTCGCGACCCAGTGTAAGTTGTAACGCAAGAACAAGAAAATGGCGCGAGTTGGATGGAACGACTTGCGAACGACAAGAGGGGGGAGAAAGGGGGTGTCTAGAAACGACCAGTAATTTTCCAGATGAAAGTCCACGACAATGATAGTCAATACAAATAGAAGCAAATCCTGACGTCATTTCGTTATTGATTGCTTTACTCTCCAGGGTTTCAGGTTCGCTTGCAGCCGTTATACCGGCAAGCAAACTCCGCACAGGAAGAAAAATCGCGTGGGAGAGGAATGTGGGATGTGCGGGCAGATTGCTGCATGGACCTTTTACTTCTTTTTTATTTCTCTCTGTCTCTTCCTTTCTGCGCAAGTATACAAAGGCAAAGCTGATAGCTTTTTAATAACGACGCAATCCCGCATCAACGCAACCAATAATGCGTCAAAAATTGTCAAAGAAATGCAGAAAAAATCCCTTGTTTGAAATGCGAATCAAACTAAAACGATTAATATGTAATCACGCGACATACCGGGAACTAGATCTTACTTACCCACAGCAAACCGAATAACCTACATGGATGGTCAGACAATCTTCTCACACCGATTTCGATTTCATGTTTTGCTCTGAACTTGACTATTTTATCTTCGGACTTGTGCACATCTCATCTGAGATTCATACTTATGATCGTTGATGGCTGTATCGGGCTGGAAGGTTTGTGCATAATTCCGAGTTTCCGGCTTTGATTGGATCTTCCCTTTATATACTAGCAAAGTCTAAAACACTGTCACTGCATTTTAGAACACCGTTTATAACTTGCTCCAAAATAAAGCCATCAGAACTTCGTTAATATAGTTCAAGTCATTTGCATTTGCGCGAGACAAATAGAGTGAGTTCAAGTCACCAAGTGGTTTGCACGGAATGTTCGATATCACAATAGGAATAGCAATGTGGGGTGTTACTCAAGTTGCCGAAATTAATACAAGAGATTGTCGACACGGGCCATCTCTGCTCCGCTGAGAGGAGACTGGGAGCGCCACCCGCGGAAAACAGAGCTTAGAAAAGCTTCATTCAGTTGCCGCAAAAGCGCTTGCGCATGGCTAATGTTTTGCCGCATTACATAAGGTAAATAATAAATAGAACAACAAATCTCAATCCCGTGGCGTTGAAAATGCTGAAATTTTCACGTATTATAAGCTTACAAGTAGTTATTTTTATTAAACTTTACTTATTCTGTGGAAATCTGTGGTCAGTTATAATAGATAGACATTTCATAGGTGGGACCCCGAAATGTGAGATTGTATGCGACTCAGCCAGTAGAAGAAAAGGAGGAAAAGCTGAGGACACTTTCAGAGAAATTAGAAGAAGGTCCTGACTTCAGCGATTTTTTGTCAGGAAATGTTAATAAGGAGGACACTTGGAAGACTTACTCGGGTATAAAGTGGATTTAAATTTCGCTTACGTTATTTTGTATGATTTTTGTAGGGAAATTGGTGAGAGAAAGAGGGGATAAGCGACTCAGATTGCCTCCCTGGCTGAAAACAGAAATACCTATGGGCAAGAACTACAGCCAGCTCAAAGAAGGCTTAAGAAAATTGAAATTGAGCACAGTTTGCGAGGAAGCCAGGTGTCCCAATATTGGGGAATGTTGGGGAGGCGGTCCTGACGCGACAGCCACTGCCACCATTATGGTATGTTTTTCTCCATTGAAATCAAATTTCCCTTGAAAAGCATTCTATGTTTGAAAGTCATTTTTAAACTTGGTTTGGCAATTAACAGTTAATGGGCGATACATGCACCCGTGGTTGTCGTTTCTGCTCGGTGAAAACCTCTAAAGCCCCGCCTCCTTTAGACCCAGAAGAGCCAGTCAATACCGCCACGGCTATAGCTGCCTGGGGTCTCGATTATGTAGTGCTGACCTCGGTGGACCGTGACGGTATTTACTTAAAATTTGATCGCTTCGTTCCGTCATTGGCAAACACTTTGGATCTGCCCACTCTTTCCAGATTTACCTGATGGAGGCTCGGATCATTTGGCTGCCACGGTTTGTCAGCTTAAAGAAAGGAATCCAAAGTTGCTAGTCGAATGCCTAACACCGGACTTTCGGGGTGACAAACAAGCCATCGAGCGCGTAGTGCAGTCTGGACTGGATGTTTTTGCTCATAACGTAGAGACAGTGGAAGATTTAACGTGGCTTGTACGTGACCCGCGCGCAAATTATCGGTACCCACCAAGAAAAAAAATTGATAGGAAAAACATCTCTCTCAGGGGCGAGAAATCATCCGAGATTTTCTTGGGTCTTTCCTTTAGGCAGTCGTTAGCTGTTTTACGCTACGCCAAAACGGCGCGTAGGGATGTGGTCACGAAGACCTCCATCATGCTCGGATTTGGGGAAACGGACGACCAGGTCTATCGAACCATGCAAGGTAATTTGTTTCGTGATGAACAAAACGCTTTTTTGTCTCGCTTTTTTTACCCTAACCTTATTACGGTTTCAGATCTGCGAGAAGCCAACGTAGATTGCCTGACATTGGGACAGTATATGCAACCTACCAAGAGACACATTAAGGTCCAAGAATATGTGACTCCGGAGAAATTTCAGCATTGGCAGAATGTAGGTCAGGAATTAGGCTTTCTATACACAGCCAGTGGACCGTTAGTGCGTAGTTCTTATAAAGCTGGTGAATTTTTCATCAAAAACATCATTGCAAAGCGCAACCCACCGACTCAAGCTAATTAACCTTAAATACTGTAAAATAAATAAATAAATGATAACCCGTTAAAATTAGAATAGCTAAATTTTAATACAAGATATCGAAAAGGACATTTACTGTATATTTCTGTATTTTCATGTGTTTCTTTAACGGACGACTACGCGTTTGCACAACTCAAATTGAATGAAAAATTTGGAGGGAAATTCGTACATTCCAAATACCCAAGAGAAATGGCGGGATGGGCAGAAACAGTACAAGAATGCCAAAGGAAGATAATAAAATTGTCGCAAAATCTGGAACTTTTTCTTTTTCAATAACTCCACTGCGCTGTTGTGACTAGGAATGTAGCAAAAACGTTAGTACCGCCAGAAGTGCGCAAATTATCTGACAACAAAAACGGAAAGTAGTAAAATGGGTGAAGGCTACTAATCGAATCTGTGAGGGATGAGGGCACATAACGTAGGTCGGGACTAAATTCACGCAGAAATGAATGAGTGGGGTGTTTCATCTTTCGCCGCTTGCAACTTTTTTTTTTTTGGCGCCAGCCCGTATTGGCCATCATTATTAATCCTTCCTAGCACGACGTCTGCGAGGAGATGCCTTCTCAGCCACTTCAACTTCCTAAAAGGTTAAACAAGACAAAAATAAGTTAATTTATTTTTAAATAGAAAATGTACACAAAAAACACGAACGTTTACCTCAGATTTTGCCTGATCTTGGTCTGCAGGAGCTTCCTCTAGATCTATTTCGTCTTCTTCCTCTGCAGCATCTTCTTCCTTTTCTTCGAGCAACGGCTCATCATCAGCTTCAGTTTCATCAGACTTTTTAGCCTTAGCTGCCTTATCTTGCTCCTTTTCCTAAAACAAACAAGAATTAGCCCATTTCCTTATCCAAAGTATAAGAGATAAAACATTCTTCTAGCACATCACACACTTTTAGCAAGCTTAAAAGCTTATATTTAATTTACCTGGCCACCGCCACAGCAGAAGGTGAAGATGAGCACTATAGGCAAGCCAATGACGATTACGTATACAGCATATAGCCAAGGATTCTCATTGGTATAGCGTACCAATCGATTAACTACGCTTTCCTACAAGCAAAACGCAAAAAATACAAACAAATCAAAGTAATCGCTACCAGAGTACGCAAGTTTAAACGCCAATGCATAAAATTTAACTGGCTAAAATAATTCAGAAGTCCAAGTCCACCAAAATACCTCCAGGACACGGTTCCGGAGGTACCAGACGTACAAAGTGACGGGGACGGACATGTACATGAGGTAGCTCATTACCACGTTGGGCTTGTGTTTAAGCCAACGTCGAACACGCTCAGTCCACGACTACAATATTATAGGCAGAATAATTATAGGACAAAAGCTAATCTTTAGCAGCAAAATCTCTTCTTGGCCCCTCTGGAAGAGTTTTAATGGTCTTCAAAACTACCAAAATTAGAGTGCCGTGAACTGGGACAGTACCTCAATGTACCACCAAATCAAGTAGCCGAGAAAGAGTAACGTAGGAGCGAAGGCTATGATACCATAAGTGGGCCAAAACCACGTGGATTGGTTCATCCAACGGCTTGCACGCTGTACAATATGGGCAGGCGAATGCCAGTTGCCCCATAAACTTAACTAACAACCTTTGCTTAAAACACACCTCTCGAAAAGTATCGCTAAACTATGTTTAACAATTTTAAATTAAATAATCGTTTTAAACATTTGTAACGTGTTTAAAAAGACAATTTGAGCTTCAATGATAATCACGCTATGAAACGTTAAACATTTTAGCAAGACAAACATTTAAAAGCTACGTTAAAATGGATAGAAGAAAAAATGTTTTGCGAGCTTTCAGCTTCTCTGGAACTCAAGTGAGACCACGACAACTGGATCGGAACTATACTTTAAATATAAATGCAGACATTCTTTCTTACCGAACTAATATCGGCTCTGTGACGCTTCACATCGAATGATTCGGCAGCCCACTGTTCTGCTACTGCCTTTTCGTCTGTAATAATTATGTTGTCGAAGAAAATATTATCGGACATGGACCACAATTCGAATCCAATAGCTCCCTGGAAAAAAAAAAGAAACGGAAATGAATGATCAAGTCACGACGGAACTGAACGAATATTTTCAGCAAGCCCAAGTAGGGAAGCCCTTCGCTTACGATGGAAGCCATGTTGAAGGGGTGCTTATCTTCAAAAAAGTCAGGGTTGGGGATCCGCCTGGGGTTCCATTTGCCTCTATAATTGGGATTTCCGATCATCGGTGGGCGCCATTTCCCCTTGAACGCTGGGTTTTGCACCATAGGGGCTGACCATGGACCGCACCCTACTGCCTTTTCACATGCCGGGTTATTGACCAAAGGAGCTTCCCACGCGCCATCCATATCGTCGTCCCAGTCCTCAGGTTTCTCAGCGGTGGGATCAGGGATCATCTCGGGTTCATCCTCCAGCCAACCATCAGGTTGGGAGGCGCTAGGATCAGGGATTTGTGGCGGAGCTTCTTCATCCCAGTCCTCAGGTTTTGAAGCTTCCGGATCGGGAATTTTTTCACGCTCATCCCAATCTTCGGGCTTGCTATCGCTCGGATCGTCGATTTCCGAAGGTGGATTAACGGGCGGAGAGAAATCTTCCAAAAGATTACCGCTATTGACTATTTTGTAGTCCACACTAACATCGAAGGTATTATCTGGGCGAATCATAAGGGTGAACAAATGGGGAATATTGTCTTTGAATACTTCGTCGATGCGGCCAGACGGTTTCTTCGCGTGTTTCTCTGTGATGGTACCGTTCTTGGGATTTTTATGCCGGAAGATGAAGTGTAACTAAACAAACGCATTGAATTAATATTCTGGACGGTACACATAATGTCTCAACGCGCAATATATAGAACAAAAAGGTTTGTTGGTAGGGTGAAATGTCTCATCAAACATGTAAGTTTGGCAGCTTTGGAGTCTACCACATCTGCTCTAGCAAGACGTTTTGACACTTTGCATACATAACACAAAGCGAGGTTTAAATTCTTGCATTCACACTGTTCCATCAAGAAAAAAAAACAAAAAATTTAAAGCAGCATCTTTACCTTTTGGTCATTTCCGCATTTATCTGGGCCAAACATGATCGTGTAAGGAGTCTTATCATGGAACTGAGACAGACGCATGCCAGATTCGTGGGAAATCAGCTTTAAGTAGGCTCCTCCACACTCTTGTCCACTTTGGAAGGTTACATCATATTGGACAATTAAAGGTCTGTTTGTGAAATGGAAGGGACGATCAAGCATGGCCGAAATAGCAGCATGTTTGGCTTTTGACTTAAGGACTAAGCCCAAATCACCTTTCAACCCATCTTTCAGTAAACTTTCGACTGCCCATTTGCCTGCAGACCAGTATTGGTTGTTAGTTTACGAGGACAAGAGTGAAACTGGGAAGCATTCTTACCGTCATATTTGGCAATGGCTTCATCAGCACCATCTTTCTTAGCTTGGGACTTGGTCCATCGGGCGTCCACGTCCTCCGCGTTATCAAAATGTTCTGCAAAATATACACTTCCCATAGGATTAGGACTCGCATAAGGCACTTCCTCTACTGTGACTCGATGTCCTGCGGATACCTTCAAATAAAGAAACACAAAGCACTCAGACTCTGTGAGAATGTTACAACGTGGTCTTTTACTACCTCCTCTGTTTGCACAGAAGCTTCTTCATCGTCATCCTGTGCAAAAACTCGCATATGGCTGCATAGTGAAAGCAAAACTAGAAAACTAATCGCGGAGATCAACTTAGTGGCCCTCATGTTGGGCGGAAGCTGGACCCAACCCCTACAAGTAATGGAAAAGCCACGTTTTTCAGTTAAGAAGAAAGCTTTTTAAGGTTTAAATAGAGGGGAAATTCACACCAGGAATGCCTAGTTAAGTAGTTTTAAAGTAGTTAAAAGAAGGAATAAAACTTACTTTCAAAGCTTCACGTCGCAAAGACAAGACTTCTTCTTGCAATGCTTTCAAATAATCTGATTAATGTGAAGCCGGTAAAAGAACGGACAGCCAAATCTTTCCGCAATGGTTCCTAATGCGGCCAACGTCAGCGCCGTTTGCCAAGCTGGTCAGCGAGCGTGGGCTCGGCTCATTGGTGCATTTCAACAAATGACAATGAACGATTTCCGAATGCCGGGAATTTCAAAATGGGCGCAAACCAAAAACTGAACACCGCGAATAGAGTGTAATTTTTATTCTTAATTCCTGTATTTCATAAAATCGGACTAAAATTACTGTTTCTCATGTCTAATATTTAACGCACGTTCTTCTTCTTCAATCCACTCAAGGATTTGCTGCTTTTCTTTCAAGAAATCAACCTTCGAAGCGTCTAACTCTTTCTTGTAAGCTTCTAAACGTTTTTCTCGCAAATTTTGGCAATGACGATCGGTTAGCAAAAGTAGCGAGCTTTTGCGAGTCACTTGGTTCATGGGACTACGCATGAAAACACAATTATTTTATAGATTAATAAAGAAAGGAAAACCTTTTCGGCAAAAACTTACTCGGGGTTAGCCTTGAACGTCAGATGTAACTGTTCCAACAACCACTCATAACAGCGGTAATCTCTCCTTCGCAAAAATTTCAAGTACTTATACCGCTGCTCAATGAGCTCTTTCAAAAACGTTTTGCTCTTCATATCCTTCTTAAACGACACCATATGCTTTTGTAATGCACGGATGCGTACAGTGAGACATGTGACTAGAAATTATTAGAGCTTGTTTTCCGACTCAATGAAACGATTTAACTTACTGCGAGTTTCCAAGGACCCCGTGTCAAACTGATGTCGTCTGACCTGCCCTAATAGTTCCTGCTTATGAACTTGAACGGCTTTAGAGTACGGTGCGAACTCTAGAGAAAGAAGTCTCTTTACAACCGGGCTGGCACTAGGAAAAAAACTTGTTCAAGTTTGTTCATTTAACTGACGTGATTAGATTTACTTTTTCAGCTCATCAGATTCTTGGAACGCGAAAGGCGTCTTAGACAAGTCTATATCCGGCAGTCCCTTGAGATCGCCCGATTTTGAGGGATCCGTACTTGGAACTTTGGGGGGACGAACCCATTCTATCGTTAACTCTGTTTTATAGGACCGTACTGCTGTTAATATCGGCGTCAAACAAGGAAAAGGAGATTTCAGACCAACCAAGCCTATAGTCCAATAAGACGACATATTCATGTAAAATCAAAATTTATCAATATTTGAATGGAAATGAAGTATATATACATACCATGATGAAGATATTGGACTGCAGGAACATAGCTTGTATGGTTTAGCATCTGTGGTCGAGGTAATCTTAAGTAGCTAAAAAGCTTCGTAAGCTTCACAGACGACATTCCGGGAAAAGTTTATTTTACAAAATTAATCAAAGAAAAATGATTTTAAGAAATTTTAAAAAAGAAAATTTCTTTTAAACACACAACACGCCGACTGCTTCTGCGCAGGCTCAACATCGGGAGACGGTAGCGACATAAAGACGGAAGCGCGGGAAATCTGGAAATAGTTTAGTAAATAGTCCGTAATACTGTATAATTGCAGTAAGTTACTCAAACTCTTAAGTATGAAAATCCAAATGCCTAACAGTCATCTTTCAGAGATTGTAAATTTTTATAATGAAAACGTAATTGAATTGTAAAACCTCTAATTTATATGCTTTATTGTTACAGCTTCTTGAAGAAATGTTAGGGATATCCCGAAATGAAGACAAAATTACTCGCATTTTTTATTGGCAACTTGTTCTGTCAGTTTCGTATGTGGCGTACGCAAGAAAACTTATGGAAGGATGGCTATTTCTGCCCCTCGATCGAGTTTTTGGTGTACATTTGCTGAAGACCTTAAGACCCTGCACTACCCTAGAAAATAGTCACGTTAGTTTCCTGTTCACTATTCTGAAGAAGGCTGCTTCGACTATAGCAAGAAAACAAGTGAATTTTCTACAAATATTATTAATAAAGAATCTTAACCTTACTACTTATTCAAAAGCTCCGGAAGTTGGTACTTAGCACCCATGAAGATATAAACTGCGAGTCTGAAGCGTTGGAAATCTACGAATTTAAAATTGGTTATGAAAATCATGTTAATGAGGATTCCTTATCTGAAGATATTATCGCCGAAAATGTACACGTTTTTCTACAAGATCTACGTCGCGAGATGGATAAGTTGAAATTTGGCGATGCACCGTATAAAAAAGATGCCTTATCAGATGTACCAGCAGGTTTACTTGCGGCGTTGATAACCAGGACCGGTACTGTTTTTTTAAGTAAGACTAAAGCGTAATTCAATCTTCTAACCTTATACATAGGAAATGTCTCCATAAGGCTTCCTGGTGAAATCCAGCGTAGTAAAGTTGGTTTGCCAACTATCCGAGAACCTCAAAGCTTGAAAATCGGCGAGGTTCACGTTGGACCGTTCTCTTTGATCGTAACGATTCACTTCAAGATCACCCCCCTGTCCTTTATTACTCTCGTACCTGAAGGTGTGACGAGTTTTATTTTTGACAAATAACTTAGGTTAAACTAAATGTTCTACAATCCATTCACTTAGAATTGCAGGACTCAGAAGCGAACTGGGAGACAATAAAATCCCTACCCGGTAGGGTTTCATGGAAAAATGAAGACTTCTTCTCCAGTGAGGACTTCAAAGTTATAAAAGCTAAAGCGAGTCAAATTACGAATCACGAGATTCACTGCCCCTGTAATCAGAAAAACACCAACGGTACCATTCAATGTCATTGCTGTGGATACTGGCAACATTCCGTAAGCGTTTTCGAACAAATGGTATGTCTCTACCTAATTTATTTTTGTCCCGTTGTTATACGTTAGTCGTGCTTCGGGATATATCGAAAGAAGGAGGTTCCACAGTATCATGTCTGCTTAGAATGCTCTCAGAAATATCACCTGATTTGCACAGATTGTCTCCTTTTATTAAGGGAAGAAAGTGAGTTACAGGTAAAACATATCGAAAGGTTGGCGTCAAGGCTCTTTGTTCATTATTATTTTTCTCTGTTGTAGGATCTTTGTCGCTATCGTAAAATACTTGTAAACATCATCCACTACATGTATCGGGCCGATCCGGTACTCCCAATACCTCATATCACTATCCGAGTGCAGCACTTAAAGGAAAGTATAAATGATAGCGACTCCGTTGTTGCAGACCGGCTTGTTGAAAGGTTATTGTGCAGCCAAGTTCTTAAACCAACAGAAAGGAACGGGGATGAATTGTGAGGTTTTCTTTGCATTTTATCAGCAGCATCTTTAATAAGGTTGTTGTAGTGTGTGGGTGGACATGAACAGACTTGAAGAAGTTTTCCAATTGCAAATGGGCAAGCAAATCTGTTACAAAGTCTTGGAGCAAGAATCCCAAGGTTGCTTTGGTTATATTTAAGCTATAGAAATCCAATGTTCAGAATCGATTTGGTTATGCCTTGCTCTTCAGGAAAATAGACAACATGAATTTTCCCGAGTTCATTCGAGTGTCGAAACCAAAACCGGCGCCAAATCGTCGATGCAAATAAATTCCCGTCTTATGACGAATTCAGTTCGTCAACCCGGTGCTGCACTTTTTGGCACTGAGTGCCAGTTTCTTATGTCCCGATTGGCTGGTGGCCCACTGGCCCTACCAACTGAATTCGCCATTAGTGTCCGACAGATGGCGTAAGAGTTCATTTCTCGGAGTTTTGTTCTTAACCGTTCCCTTGTTATTGTGCCGACCTGCTTGATTTGCATCAAGTTAATCTCATTTACATGGTGTGGCGAGCAGTTAACAACAGCTGGTTCTAAGAATCGTAAGTTGGTCTCAAAGGTTTATTGACCTTGAGTAATTGTCCTAGTTGTCTCACAGTTTATCCTTTGTTTAAAACTACTTAACCCAAATGCCGAAGCTCTAACTAATATTTACCTCTTTCAAGTCAAGTCTTCAAGAAAGACTTGATCTGACTTGTCTTTAAAGTTAAATATTAGCCACTTGGCACTTACTTGAATTATTATTCAATGTAATCATAGTTCTCTTAATTTTGGTCTTATGAAAGGGATTACCATTTGTGCAATCAGATGGTACTTTAATTATGTATAGCAACATTATCTATATGCAGATATTTTAGCAGCTGTTATGGTAGACTTTTTCTAGTTATTAGCCGTAAAAGTGTTCACATACATATTCTTCGTCATGTAGTATAAGGAAAGCAGAAGCTAATTATCACGATCCGAAGCTAAATTATCACTGCTTGAAGGTGTGTGATAATTTGCTTGTACGAGATGAAAATTCGGATGGCAATATTTGAGAAATGAAAGAGGAAAAATCTGAGACGAAAGCTGCTATAATAGACAGATTTATTTATTTTCTTAAACGTCTCGGAATTTGTTTAAAACACAACACCGAAAAATAATCTGGAAAAAGTAATGGAACGCAAATATACAGTGTAAAAGATGTTACGAGTACACACTATATGCCCTATTTGCTGGGTCTTGACTGGAGCCTGCCGTCAACTTCAGTTACAACAGGACAGGCGGTTTTCTTTTTCTGACAATATATATGCTACTCTCCATGTCTGGGTTGGGATGAACAGTAAAAACCGAGGAAAAAAACGAACTTTAAAATAAGATGTAAATTAAAAAATTAAACGCTTCTTTTTGTGCAGATGGAATGCTCAAAACTCCTTGCGGCTTACTTTAAACATTATCTACATGACTCATCCCAGAATCCCAATAAGAACGGTTTTTAAAAAAAACAAAAATTAAAGACATCACACGGAATGCACTTCTTAATGGTGCTTGGAATGTTGCAGTGTAAAAACTGTTCTCTCGTCTGCTGACTAGTTTGATGAGGAATCTTTTGCATTGTGCTTTTGCCAGTTTGTTACCATCTGTAACCGTAGGCTTTAAAAAACGATATCCTTATCTTGCTGTGCGTACGTCGCACTGTTTTTACTTTGTGCTTTTTTATGGTCCAATGGTTCTTTCTAGCTGCCTGACTACTGATTGTTCTTTGTTGAAGAAACGTTAGGCGTTTTAGTTTTACGATACTCTTCCAAGGCTCTCCAAGATCCTCGTATGCAAGTTAGACCTCCTCGCCACCACTGATTATAGTCGGCGTACGATTTACTGTGTGCAGGCGCTTCATGGAGCATAGCACATAAACGACAAAAGAAGTACGTGTTGATAAACTCGCCGGTATGTTTCCATTTGAAGTATTCGTTATAAAGGGTGTCATCTTTGTCTAAGCGATGCAGATACTCTGCTAATGCTTTGGGGGATTCGAAATCATCTACGTGAATGAAAGACTTATACGGAGCCGCTCGTTCGTAGTCTTCTCTGTGAGCGCCCATGACAATGGGAAGTACATCATTCCTACGTAGGGAAGATAAAGACATGTGGTCGGCAATGCGCTAAGTTTTCTATAGTTCTTTCCAAGCTTACTGTAAACCGTTGACGAAAAACTTTTCAGTAATGTAGTCGCGACAATTGGAGTTTTCAAACGCCAAATAGAACTTATATTCTTTCGATAGTATGTCGAAACATTTGCTGTTTTGGCGGGGGCAGTGCTTATCACCACAATTACCATAAATATCCACGCCGATGTACTCCCTTAAAGCTTTAGCGTACTCCAATCTGTTATTCTTGGCGCCGCAATTAGAAACAAACCAAGCCACCTGTTAAATTTGAGGGGAAACAACATAATAATAGATACTAGTATAAATGTGTAAATGCCAAGCATTATATGTACTTGTTTCGTTTTATTAGTTGCATAGTTGTGATTCTGAACCTTGGATCGAACCTTCGAGTCGTAATAATGCCATCGTTCATATGGTGCAACAATGTCACTGTCATGGCGGTAGGTTGCTGTCCAGTTAAATGCATCTTTTTCGCTGACGAACTGGGTGTGCAAGGGACATTCCAACATGTACATAATCCAAACCTATATTTCCCCAGAGGCGAATTGAGCTTAAATGAAAAAAATAATGACAAATAAAATATAACTACTTGATTCATCGAACGCTTATGTGGCGGGCGTGAGTAAGCATCTTTGAATAATATAGCGTCCGCTTCAGTGGCTTCGGATTTCCTGCCTGTCAAAACGCAACGGTTAACAGGACATTGTTGCTGTAAGAATAGGCCACGCCCCCCTTTCAAGCCCGACCACGCTCCCAGGCCATTGTACAGGTAGATTTTTTTCAAAGGTTCTTGATCTGGGGCTAACGTTAGACCATCTTCTCCTGGTAGCACTTCAGGCCCAATCATTAATTGCTGATCGATACGGTCTTGATCTGGACTATCTTCCGGCCAAATTGGTGCCACAGGTCGGGCATTGGGCTCTGGTCGTACGCCGCCATTTGTCATGAACCACGGCAGAGAGAGATTGATGGGTAGGATTTCATTGTTGGAAGGGGACGGATTAGGAATAGAGGTAGCATTTCTGCTCTGAAACTGAGCTCTGAGTTTTTGTGCGGGGTGCAGGGCTAACTGGACAGCTGCCTGTCCTAACGCTGCTAAAGGAGCGGTGGCATCATGGAGAAGTTGCTCTTGTTGTTGAATGCTCCATTGTACTGCCAGCATTAACAGGCTTGTGGCTGTCACCGTGTACACTATATACATGCAACCACGACGTAACGACACTCGAGGCATGATGAGATTGTGGCTTGTGTCCGGTTTGTAGCTATCGGCATACACTTTTCCTTATTCTTTGAGTGATTGCAGCAACACAGCACGAAATTTTCTTTAAAACCCACAAAAATAGTCTCGTATTGATCCGGGTTCGCTCAGGGTAAAATGGCACTCTCAGACCGCCAAACCAAGCTGCCTTCCTCTTTTGCATAAATGTTTTGACACTTTACGAACTTCCATGGTTACTTTATGATTGATACAACTGTAACACATCCGTAACCTCGGGTAGCGAAATTTCCTTGTGACTTGGTAAAAACCCGCTTGAGTAAAATTACAACCTAGGAATAAAAGGAGTAAATGATTAACATGGGTTTCTCCTTTTCCGCTGCCTTAAATGTGAAAGATGAATTTTGAAGTATCAGGTTTCGGAGCTCACAGGGAGAGGGATTGATTTACAGGTTGGTTACAGTTTGCTGTGCGCATAACGAGGGCTTATCGCCGATATTCCCAGCTTTATCGATTGCACTTGCGCATTTGGACATCACAATGCGATAAAAAAAAGTTTTTGAATGATCAACTGGTCCAATACCGTATTTAATACTCGGCGCAAAGGAACGCGTTAAAAGTTCCTAACTCACATAGGAAACCGATACGGTAAGGGGCAGCAAGTATAGCAAACCACAGAGGTGTACAGGGGGCGGAGATAAGGGGTTTTCAGTCCTGAACAGCTCAAGCATGGCTGGGTGTAGTACAATACTGCGCCGACACTGCGCCGTGAGTCCAAAGTTTCGCTGCTTTTAGGTTCGACTCGCATGGAGTTCGGGAAACCCCAAGCCACGCCTCTACCTTTTGTTCCCACTATAACTCCCCCCCCCCCCTCTCAAACCAAACCCAAAGTATTGACGTTATACCTTGCTCATGCCGCAACGCGTCATTCCCTCCTGACCTTGTGTCTTATAGCTCTCCTTTCTGTGTCTTTCGTTCGCAGGTTCGATTTGTCCCAAGCCGAACCGCTTTGCGATTGTGGTATTGTATCGTTGTCCCCCAAGTAGGCAGGCAAGGAACTAGAGCACGAACAAGATACAATAACAGCGACATTCTCATCGGCTTAGAAGTCCCCGGCCCGACAGGAGTTTATTTATTTGAGCCGGATTAGTTTGTTTAGCTTAAGCTTAAGTTTGCACCTCAACTGAAACGTTAGTCGTTGAACTAATTTTATCTACTTGTTTTATCGTTATTTTTACCTTGAACAGGTTTTATGTTGCGGGGAAGTTTTCAAGGCTTCTTAGCTCTTCTGTAACAACCCATGGTTCGTCCTACGCCTGTTTACGAGTAGAATTTTTCTTGTGTAAAGTCAACCAAATTCCGTGAGTTATTTGTTTCAAGATTAAGGAGGGAAGACAAAAATTCACCACACTAAATTTCACGAACGTAAATTTCACTGCCCAGTGACTTCAGTTGGTCGAAAACATTTGTACTGTGGAGGTATTGGGGCTGGGAAATGTCTGTTTGCATCCAGGTGTGCTTAGCAAGTGGGGTTCCCTTAGATCCAGTGCCCCATGCCAGAGCTCCACGTTGCTGAAAAAGCGTAGACCACGGCCAGACGCGTCTCTTCTGCATAAGGGCCGAATGAACCAGGAGGGACGGAGTGGGTGAATAGCATCCGGGCCTGGAGCCATTGGCAACAACTATAACATAGACCTTCCTTTTTCTTTCGTGGACCCGTGGCACTCTAGAACAGGTAAAAATTAGGAAATCATCCTTGATCAACGTCTTGTCGCATTCTTTGCCCATGTTCGGGTTTCCAAGTGGAAATTTATTAACTTATTCTGGCCAATAGTTCAAGTCATTGACACCCATTTCAACGAAACTTAGCAGAGCTAGAATGCATTGACGATGTATTGAAATTGTGTCTCACGACGATAAAATTGGAAAACAGGCTCAACGTATAAAAAGAAAGCAAATTACGTGGGATTTTTTTGGTTCGACTTTCCTGCCCTTTGCTTTAAAGAAAAACATATAGAGTATTCGTGCTAAGGCATTGAAATTAGAAAATATAAGGAACTAGTCGGTAGGGAACTCGTTGACAGTATTTAGTCCAGTTGCGACCATACTTTTTGGAACATTTGTCTTCGTCACGAAAGATGCGATGAACCAGCAGCGCTATCAGGAACAAGACGTACGCGAAGGGTCCAATACCGTAGCCGTATCCTGGAACACACCAGCATAGCGCGGCCAGTATTTCGAAATCGTAGTTGAGGTGACGAGCCACGCCCCAGCACCCGGATACCAAGAGTTTGGTACGTTTACGTCCTTGGCTGCTATCATATTCTGCTTCTATATATTCAGCCTTTCGGCCCCATAGTTTGCAGTTAGGATTTTCGCGGAACTTCTTTTTTTCGTGATCCACACGATAGTTAAACGCTACGGCTAAGATCCCAATAACAAAGATGGCTGTGTTGGGGGTGTCGGACATTATGGGCGGGTGAGCGACGAAGTAGTAGGAACTGAAGGTGTAAAAGGCTGGTACCCACACCAAGCAGCCCCAGCAGATATAATATCCGGCGCGGTCCAAGGTGATGTCGAGGGTAGTAAAGTATCCGGTTTCCCAGTAGAAAAACTTGCCAATGTAAATCGACTGCAGGAGGAGGTTGACCAAAAAGCCGCTATGGAACCCGTGACGTTCCCAGCCCGCCCAGAAATGGGCTAGAATGAGTAACTGCCAAGCCATCATACCAATCCGGCAATTGGTCCATTGCTTGACGTCGACGCCGAGCAAACGTGGATGGATTTCCATGCCACGATAAAACTCGAACAATATGGGTGCCCTGGTAAAGCAGGACTGGCATTAGCGAAAATCAATTTGCATTTTATGTTCAAGAAGTGTGCGTTCACAATAGAAACCTAAACGCAAGTATAGACATAGTGAAAATAGTTTGGTTAAGTTCGACTAATTTAAGTACGTCTCTTAATTCACTTAACCTCAAATAACTTAAAAGCCCAAAGTAAACTTAGAAACTTAAAGCACTTTAGGAAATTCATCAGGGCCAACGTTTAGATTAGTGTTCTCGGTAATCAACAAATGGCAAGACAAATGGCTATTAATAATGTGAAAATTAGACACATACTAATTTTCTCGAGAACTAATAGTAAGATCCGGTTTCACTCAATATTAGTAACGAATTAGGCTCACTTCTCTAGTTTTTCCTGTGTTTGAGGCGCTATTTTACCTAGCGCCAGCAGGCCAATGCAAAGTGCGAACGCTACGATGTTGAGCGAGCCAAGGATGTACGGGAAGTTGTCATAAATCCTCGTCGATAAGTCCGGGTAGACGAGGTGTATTCCTCCAAAAGCCGAAATAGAAACAAAGTAGTAGAAAAGGCCGTTGGCTTGGTACGTGGGCGTGTAGCCGAAAGACGTGGTAGGGCCGTTGTACTTGGCAGATGGCACTTTGAGGAATACCAGCGCCCATAAACAAAATACCACTACGACAGTCCAAGCGAACCCATTGCCAAGTAACCTACGACACCAAATACTCTTGTAATTTTGCTTTAGTATGTACTGGGTATTTTTTTTACCTGGATTTGTCGAAGGAAATGGTCGGATTACCCCACAAGGTTAAACCTTGCACGGCGAAAGTAAAGAAAACCAAGAATATCGGTGGCACCAATCGCTGCCGGAAAAACGTGCACGATTGCTCCCAAGCACTCGGCATGGTTTCCAAGATCTGAGCAAACACAAAATGAAAAGATGAAATCAAATCTTTCACCCAGTCCTGGGATGAATTTTGGTTAGTTCCCCAACTGGTCGACTTCTACAGTGGTTTGAGCTATAGTCTGAGCCTTTCTACTCCAAAACTGTTACTAATCCTGCTCCTCGTTTTTGATGTCACGAAGCCCAACCTTTCAAATCGGTTAGCCGTTCGTCAAACCTCGTATGCAAAACGCAGCGTGCGGAGGAAAACAGAAAAGATAAAAAGTGAGGGGGAAGAGTGCTTTAGAGCATACTAATGTAGCAACACGATACTCTATGCGACTCGGCTTTAGATAGGTCGGTTCAACATACGGCCTTCGCCTTGACCCTTCCACACTACTACTTTATCATCCCATCACATGTCTCAATTCCACATTTATTCAGATTAAAGAGGCATATTATCACCAGACAGAAACGAAGAATCAGTCACGAGCGTCTGCGGTTAAAGTTCACCATCCACTCACGGAAGCTGGAAACTGTATACAACACTTCCTTAAAGGGAGAGTACGAGTCGAAAGAGCGACGAAAAGATACATGTTTACGAAAAGCTGAATGTGTCTTAGCACTTACGTTTCGCTAGTTTTTGCCCCGTTTTAGTTGTCGCTCTGGTTGTGGTTCTCACTAGATGTGTCTGGTAAATCAACAGGTTTTTCTGGGTTATTGCCCAAACTAGACCATTCAAGTCGATCAACGTTTATGACGCTCTGATCCCTACCCAACTGCTACTCTATCGTATACCAAAGCCCTTTATTCTCATGCTACGGTCTATCCCACCTTATACTCTTCGCGCTTGCTTGGTTCGTAGCATTTTGTGTAGTTCCTGATTATTTGCTGCGTTTCTTAGAATTTACCACCAAAAAGTCCACTTGGCTAGTGACGAGCACACGAGGCCCCTTGCAACGCTAATTACCCTAACGTAACATAAGCTGGTGAATTTGGCGAATACGGGGATAAATACTTTGGCTTTTTCGAAAGCACTGTCCTCTGCAAGCAGGTTGCTAGTTGCCCTGCCCAATCCGGGTAGATTTGCCCTGAACTTAGGCCTACCTGTTGCGACCCCAAGGTCGTCGAATTCTGTGAAAAAAGGGTAGACCTACATGTCTAAACTATCAGATAGCTTTCAGGTCAGCTTATAGCTTGTACATTGCATCTGTCTATAGTTTAGTTTAGGTGTAGGCTAATTGTTTTTGTTGTAAGCAGGTTTTCACAAGAACTTTACAAAGATTTTAACCTAAAATCAGGGGCGGATTTCCCGTAAGGCCAACCTAGGCCATGGCCTAAGGCGCAGCGGTCAGGGGGGCGAGAACTGTGAAATCGATGGGGCGGGGGGTGCAAAGTTGAGCTTTGGCCTAGGGCGCAAAAGGGTGTAAATCCCTCCCTGCCTAAAATAGAGTTACCCTATCACCTAGCTTCCTTATTCTATAGTCTGAGTGTACAGTACAAGTCCGATGTACAGGAGCGCAACGGTTTTGGGATTTTGGGTTTGAGACAGGAAAACATGACCTGAACCCCAGAAACCAGGGAAACCTACCGAAGGGATGAAACTCACCCTTGCGCACTTTATTCCTACTTTATATCGCCCTAGAAGTGCTTAGAAAATCGCAAGTCTTTTTCTGAGTTGTTGCCCGAGTTGGACCACTAGATTCGATCAACAGTTTTGACGCTCTAACCCATTCCAACTACTATTGCTGTTGCTTTAAAACAAATATTCCTCTTGCACTCTTCTACGCCAGCTCCCTCTTTGCGCGTGCGTGGAACGTGGAAGCGTACGTAGGTAGCATTTTCAGAACTGCATGACTATTTGCTGTATGTCTTATAGGGTAGCATACCAGAATCTCCACTTAGTTAGTAGGTGACAAACACTACAACAAAAAACCTTAGATACCTTACTGCAAGCTGGTGAATTCGGCGAATACACGGTTTAGTCACTTTGGCGTGTGGTAAAGGACGCAGGTTCAACATCCACGTTATTTTGATCAAAAGTTGTCGAATTCTGTGTGAAGAAGGATGTCGTAGCTGTCCACATATAGTAAAATCTTGCTATAACGTACACGCAAGGGGACGGAAAATTTGTACGTTATAACCGATTGTACGTAATAGCAAATGGCCAGTGGGAGGGGTTTGAGCGCGACATCACCACGAAAACTTGTCGAGGAGCCCCAAGCCTACTAAAAACTCGAGGAACCCTAGCTCGGGTAGCGTTATCTTGTGGATCATAAAGTGCTCCTCTTGGGCTGGTGTTTTTGGTGCGTTACCGCACGGCACCGCTGGTGTTCACTATAGCTGAACAAAAAAACGCACGTGTAAATGGCCCAACGGACCTCAATTTTTGTCCACTACAAGCGAAAATACGTTATAGGCGAATATGTTAGAACCGATTTTTTCCCTGTACATTTACATAGGCATTTCGCCGGGACCAGTGGACATTGTACCCAATAGCCGATTGTTTGTTAAAACCTGTGTACGTTATAGCGAGATTCTACTGTATTGTGTTCATTTGAAGTCAGCTTGGAGTATGTTAACTGCTTATGCCTGGTTTTACCAGAATATATTTACTGTCGTGTCTTTATGAGCAGGGTATAACAAGAGTTTTATACGCGGTTTGGCCATACATAAAGTTTGCGTATATTCTTATTCCGCAGGTATTAGTGTGCAAGTGAGACGCAATGGAGCGAAGCGGTTTGGGCCTTGGTGTAGGCTTGTCATTATTGGGAGAGGACAGCGAAATCATTGTGGATGAAACTCATCCTCGCGTACTTATTCCCGCTTTGTGTCGCCAATTCTATCGTTTGGGCTGGGTTACAGGTACTGGAGGAGGGATTAGCATCAAAAGTGGGTAAGTATAAATGGGAAGCGTATTTTACGTGAAGGCTGTTTTAATGAACTTAACTGGGTTTGTTGAAAAAGGGAAGAAATCTACATTGCTCCGTCTGGAGTTCAGAAGGAACGGATTCGACCGGAAGACCTTTTTGTGCAGAGCTTAGATGGAGAAGATCTGCAGCTACCACCTTATCACAAAAATCTCAAAAAGAGCCAATGTACACCGCTATTCATGTGCGCCTATCGACGTAAGTTTGCACTACAGTTTCTTAAAGTCCCGTGGCATAAGTTTGAGTACTATGTTTTTGGTGTTTTAAGTCGGATGTAGCTTAATAGTAGGTTACGTACTTTCCTAAATGATCGCTTATTTTTATGTAGAAAGCTGTTCAGTCTAAACTTGTTGGGAGATTAAATTTCTAATTTTTCGTACTTTTAGCCTAGACTCAATAAACGGTATTGCATTTATTATCTGTAGAACGAGGTGCTGGAGCTGTCATTCATACGCATTCCAAAGCCGCTGTCTTGGCTACATTGTTATGTCCTGGAAAGGTTTTCCGAACGTCTCACTTGGAAATGATCAAAGTAGGATTTTAGTTCAAACCAGTTTTCCGTGACTAAAAGCACTCGTGATTGAGTCAAGCCTATATATGTGTTTACCTTGTTTGTTTTAGGGCATATGGAATCCAGTTCTGCAACGGTATTTGCGTTACGATGAGGAACTCGTTGTGCCTATTATTGACAACACTTGTTGGGAACGCGATTTGGAGTCGGACTTGTCGAAAATTTTGGAAGAATATCCGGAAACCTCGGCTGTTTTGGTTCGGAGGCACGGTGTGTACGTTTGGGGCAGCACTTGGGAGCAAGCTAAAACCATGCAAGTTTTTTGTAGCTAGTTCTCATTTCATATTTTAATTACTTTCTATTAGGTGTGAGTGTTATGATTACTTGTTTGACTTAGTCGTCCAGATGCATCAATTAGGTTTGCCCCTACATCCTGATGATAACGGCCAGGTAACAGGAAAATAAGAATCAAATCTTCATTGGAAAACGCTTAGTTAGTTAATGTGATAAAAACGCCCCACGATTTGGCGAATAAATATGTACATTTGGTGTACTGAAAAAAAAATAGCTAAGGAAATAACGACGGCCTTATGCAACTTAAAATCTTATGTATATAATCAGCGCAGGCCATCTTAAATGGCGAGTGGAGGGGTGGAAAAAAAACTTTTGAAACAATGTCACACAATTTTGGCTCGGGCACCGGACAGTCTTTTTTTTCCAATCTCACGAAACGCACTAAACAAAGACCCCGTAGTACAAAGAGGAATCATTCCAAGCCTAAGCCCCAGTTGATTCCTTGCACCAAGAGCAAAATTAAAGGCTGCCAGGCCACAAGCCACCGAATCCAATCTAACAATTGTCCATACAAAACGTGAGGTCTTTGCCATCTACAGAATAAAAATGCGATTATTTTCCGAGCTTTGAGAAATGTGGTTAAATTTACGGATTGCAAAACATTTGTTTAAGATCCACCTTCTCTTTACAATAAGGGCACGTTTGTTTCTTTCCTACGATACACCAGCCCCTGATGCAAAACTCGTGAAACCTAAACAATTTTCCGAATTATTTGAATACATAGTTTTTTTTTTTTTTTACACATGGTCACAGGATAACCGATAGGTCTTTTCCATAATTGCCTCTTCGTTATTCATTACAAGTAACTTGTTTCCACAAACTGAGCAAACGTCCGGTTCTAAATATCGCGTTGGCATCCCTTGAGGCGTGTAATACTAAACTCACCGAGATTTTTTATAAATTAATTCGAGACCTGACGAGGAAATCAAGACATTACCCCGACATGTGCCGCCATTTTATCGGCTGCGATTTCAGCCAAATCACGACCCAGAACGCCATAATACAGACCGTAAAATAAGATGAGTAATCCGCAGTCCATCCAAGGCTGGGGTAAGCTCTTAAATATCAGATTCACGCCCAAGAATGTGGCCATCATAATGGAGTAACCCAAGATGCCCAGTCCATAGCTTAATTGATGCAGGAAGTAGAACCACTTGTAAACCAATCTGATAAGGAAAGACACAAAAAAATACAGCGTTAATTTATACTGGAATTACTAAATGAAATTTTGCCAAGTTTACCTTGGGGTGGTACCAAGTAAAGGTTTCTCTAATGCTTTGCGAATTACGAGTAAAGTTATTACAGTGAAAAGTAGCCAGAAGAAGACAAAACGCCACCAGTAATTGCGGATGCTGAGTACAATAGGAATAACCCACATCCCTGCTAAGGTTGCGGCCTAAAATTGAAAAAATTGCGGAAACTTTTGAATACTGTTACAACTTTTACCTGATAAGACTTGAAGTGTCGCTTTTTCCATTCGACTAATACGACTTGAGCGATTACGAGGGTTCCCAGCAAGATCAGTATCATTTCTGCGTGCATTGCTTCATGGCCTTTATGGGCTGCGTGCAGTTTCGCATGTTCGTCTCTAATAACAAGAAATACATTATTACGTATTATTCGACTGAGTCAATGAAGTGGAATGCAAAAGTGTACGTTACATACTTCCAGTTGTTGTGAGCTCCGTGACTATCGTTGAACATTGCCGGGTGGTTTTTATGATGAAGATCCATTTGAAAGTCAGCTTTCATCTCTTCCATAAGTCACACTCTAATATGGAGCAACGCGAACACATCAAATGTGGGATGACTAGATAGTTAATGTCCTGTGAATGGTAAAAATACTTTGCTTTAACTTCTACTACGAGTTATACAATACCCACTTTCAGACCTGGACAGAGTTATTATGATTAATAAACTTCACATGCGAACTTCTTGGTACTACACAAGTCTTAATCCGAACGCTTTGCGCCGTAGCGCTCGGCAATAAAGCGCTCGGATAAGACGGTTAACTATAACAATACACGAAAGTGCAAAAGGACTCGCTTCTTTCGACACATTTTCCATTTCATAGTCTTGCCAAGCCTACCCTGTCGCTTGTGCTCTTCTCATAAAACCCATGATTTTCTTCAATAACCACTAATGTTTACGTATACTTACAATGACGCCTTGCTGTTATAATTAGCAACATTCAACTATAACACTCATGCCATTTTCAGTAATTACCATACGTCAACCAGCTTTTACACACGAAGCTGTGCGACACGTCTATCTATAATTATATGTTTAGTAATTGTGAAAGTAACTATGCATTTTTTAATTCGTACGATACTATAATGACAATACCTGACCATCAGCGAAGCGTCCAACGTTAAGTGCAAATAAAACTTAATGATTTTACTTAGAATTTTCGAAGCAATCAGGACTCATCCTAATTGTGAAAAGACTTTGACTTTGTTAGTTTATAGAACTAGCTAGCAGGCTAGGTCTTCTAAAATCAATATATAACAATGCAGCTACTGACAATCCGAATGAATAACGCATTTGAGCAGAGAAGCTGGCATTTAAAAAGAAGCAAGAGTAATACTTGAATAATAATCTTATGTTACCGTTCTGTTCAATAATACAGCAAATCTGGGTATACACCATCTCAATTATAAAGCACTTTTTTTGCACAGATCCGGATGTACGATGTGTAAGTTTTCCTTCATTTAGCTTTCATCTGCCTGTTCCTTCTGTTTCGTTTTCTTACCAATAGGTTTCGTGTATGACATCACTTCTCATGCCTTCCACCTCAAGAGCGAAGTTCGAATTTTGCTGATTGACTCAAACTCGCAAACATTCAAATACCCATTTACTTAATGGAACCCTTTAAGAGCGTACAAATATAATGTATAGTACTCTGATAATATACGATACGCGTTCAAGGGAAAGTTTTGTTCCAATGTTAATTGTAGAGCATGTTAGTTTTCATTAATTGTGAAAAGCTAATACGATACACATACGAGATAGCTATTAATAATGATACTCTACAATGACTTAATTGCACTGTAATGCACCATAAATGCATGTTTATCCCATTTGTACGTCCAGGTGCTTCAAACTAGCAACGGCTAACGGCAAAAGGCCAGCTAAAGAGGGGAACTAGAATAATGCGAGTGTTCCATGCATAATGCAACAGCATTCAATAATGACCATAACGCTCAGTCTCATACGATAAGGGGGAAATAGAAGATCGAAGAGGCCTACAATATATTCCAAGTGCTCTTCAGGTTCCCAAGGTACCAAGTAATACAATATACAAGGGTTGATGCTCAAGTTGCAAAATCCCAAATCTGTAATGGATTACGACAGTCAGAAGAAGCTCCAGGCAAGGACAACAAGGACGAATGTCGTGGCATCTCCGTTGCCCCATTCCGTTTCTTATATACCTGAACTTTCGTTCAATTCGTTACTTACACCTGGGCTGGTGGGCTGGTGAGCTGGGGGTTTTTAGTTTTCTTCTCACGTTCAACCTTATGCTTGCCGCTGCTGTAACCAAGCTTCATGTTAGTATGTGATGTATATACAGCGCTGGCCTCATTCGTATAGCGTACGTATCTATATCCACTGCTTGTTGTTCCTGGGGTGTAGAAAATGCTTCGCGTTACCCCTCGGACTGTACGCTAGTCCCAGACCAGGTGTGGCTCTCGTCGTTTACTTACAGGGAGCTCTGCAGTCGGGAAAGTAATTGTTTTCTGTTGACCAAAGAAAAGTGGATTGGTGACACGTTTTGGGTGGTGTGTTTTTGGACTGTATCAACGGGGTCTAGCCCATGCGTGCAAATGTGCAGCATTAATGGGATCTAGCTAGTGCCAATTCGACTAAACGAAGCCCACTCCTCTTCGCAAAAAGCCGACTGCCATTTTGTTCAAGGACGGGACTGGCGCGGACAATGTGCTGTAGGTATGGGATCTGTTTGGTGCATGTTAATTCAACGCCAAACAAAACAGGCTGACTCTGGTATAAGATTGTAACAGGGTAAGACCAGAGACCGTAACGGATATATTTATATATATAGGTACTTTGCCCGTAGGGTAAACCGCCTTCAACTTCCTTACACGTAAACAGACGTTTTTTGCCTTATACAGTGTGTAGCTTAGCTTAAAATTAAGAGACCGTAAAAATGCTGTTTTGTTGGAGTGGCTGGACAGTGTTACCGAAGGCTTTTGTTTTGTGAGTCTGGTGTTCCCAATTTTGGGAACCATAGTTTACTTGAATAGTGGCGATTGTGGAGATTGACGTAAAAAAAGCGATTCACAATTGTGCTCAGGTAGACAGCTGACGTCATAATGAGGTCGAGACACGAAAGCGAAGAAAGAGAAGGCTAGGTGAACGTGTTGGCACCGCTGTGCTAACTCATTTGCATGTTAGCGTGTAGACATCACATATGAGTTTTAACTTTGGAGCCGGCAAAATTGGGAAGATACGACATGCCGGCGTGGTTATTAACGGAATAGGAAGGAAATGTAAATCGAATTTTAATCTTTTTATTTTTTATTTTAAACGGAAACTCGCGTACATGTTGTTTGTTTAAATTCTAGTTTGTTAATTACATGAGGTAACAGCAAACCACATTCAACCTCATTTTGGGGTTTATTTGTTTTCGGACGCGCTGGCAACCATTATTCCTTAAACTAACAAGGCGTTATCTCTCCCCTTTCTCTCTGTTGTCAATTAATTTTGGAACTGAAATGTTGATTGCCACTTTTATTTCCTCTCTTAATTGGAGTCCTTCGCTTACGTCGGGTGTGACGCCCTCGACTACGATGTAGAATTCCAAAACGTTATAATATATTATCCGTTTCAGTGACGTAGCGAAAGGCTAACGTATAGAATATTTTTCAACTCGAGTATCAAATTTTATTTAGAAGTTTCTACATTTGCAAATTAAATCGTGATAGCGTGCCTAGGAGGCTTACAGCCCTAGTGGCACGGAAGCACTTGTAGATCGATTGCGAACCTTATACGCAGGTCTTTTCGCTCTGCCCCTGACAGTTTTTCACGCTCTACTATCATAAACAGTGTGTCCAGAGTGGTTCAGGTCCTCTGCACTTCCTCCAAACGTTTTTCTAAAGGAGTCAAAGAAAGCAACAGATAGTGTTTTCAGTTTTTCCTGTTACTGTGTGTTCTCAGAGTTACCAAACATGTCAGCTATTTGCCTTTATTTTTTGCAGAAAGTGAAATAGCACAAGCTAAGATAGTAAAGCTTGATTTGGGGCGATCAAAAGCCCAAGTTTTGGCATCATGGGGTGTCAGTCTTCCTTTTATTGGCTTCGCTGTACCACTTTTTTGGCTTTCGCAGGTAAGACATTTTGACTGACTAAAAAAATCAAGGCTTTAAAACGTAACTTAATATTTTGTTCAAAGGGTTGGCTTGCTTTATACCTTTCGTAACCGTACATCTACGGTCACTAGGCCTATCATTATCCGAGATAGGGGCAATCCATTTTGTGACGTCTACCACGTCCTTACTGGGAATCGTCATCGCCGGAGTGCCCGTGACTGTGCCTGGGCAACGTTTCGTGTTTGGATTGACTCTTTTAATAGCTGCCTTTATGGGCGGTGCCTTGCTCTTAACACCAGGAGTGCGAATTATTGAACACTCGACTGGTCTATCCGAAATGATATGTGGTCCGTACGGTTCCGCTTTGGTTCGCCAACGTTGCGGTTCCACGTGCGAGGCGTATAGTGATTCTGTCAATTTTACGCTGACTGATTGTACTTTTAAAGCGTCCGAACAGCACGCCGAATTGGGCCTCCATTATGTTACTCACACACCGCTAACCAGTACGCCTAGCGTATTTACGGAATCAAAGCAAGATGCAGACCAACCTTCTCGAGGGGACTTGCCGTTGAGCCCATCTTCAAGTACAACAACATCGACTGTTGTGTCAGCTTCGGAGGACCAGGAGGAAGAGGATCAGGAACCAAGCCCGGAGGTTTACGACTATGAAAGCACGGGCGATTTTAGGGGTAATGCCCGCCGCCGCCGCCGTATTAGACGCCAAGAGCAGCAGCTTCGAGGGCAACAAGAAAACGAAGAGTATGAAGGGGAAGACGAAGGGCCTGTCAATGGCAATGCATTACCCCATGTGTGTTTGGAACCTGAGAAAAAATCCGAAGGGAAGCCGGATTCCCAACATAATAGCAAAGGATACTGTTACGTTTTTACAACCGAAATGCCTGGTTTAACGTTACGAACACCTCTGCAGCAGTATGTCCAAAAAGGAGACGTCTGCTATTATCCGTTGACGGCCCTTGAAGCAGGGAAAAAACAATTCGGGAACATGGCTTGTCGAGTCCCATCACCAGACAAGACAGTAAATCCGTTTGTACTTTTTAAAACAATTTTTATTTTTATGGCATTTTTTATTTTTTTATTGACAATCGCAACGTAGGCTTTTTCCTCTTGTTGTATATTTTTATGTAATTTTTAATTTAATTGTAATTGTATTACTTACTTTATTTCATTTTATTCTTTTTTTAAAGCTTCAACTGCTTGGAGTTCTGCAAAGTGTATGCCTTATTTCTATTTTGTGATTAACCTTTCCTGCTTAGGATTTTGGCTGAATATTTCGTTCTTTTTTTTCTTCTTTCTTTAATTGATATAGGTTCAATGTAAAGTTCAAGAAGCACAAGTCAAGTTCATCAATGAAACCAGTCAAGTTTGCCATGTCGTTGAAGGCAACTTGCATTTAACCTTCTGGCTGTACTTAATCCTGAGAACAATAGCCGAAGTCGCTCTCGTTGCTGCCCTCCTTCTTCTTGGTGTCCTAACGGCCACAGCTACGCGAAGTTGGCACTGGAAAAGGCGGCAGCGATCCTGGAATTCTCTAAACCGACATGAGGACTTTCCCACCCAAGAGATCACAACGATTCAGACAATACAACAAAAGGCTGTAGTAGAGAACCAGGATGACTTGTTGGAAATGGAAGAAGTGCAGGCTAATCAAGGAAAGAAGCGTTCTTGTGGTCCAAGCCAGAATCCACCTTTCTGGTGGATTTCCGCCGTCTTGGGATTAGCGTTAATAGGACCTTTGGCGGGCTTTGTTATTGACGTGGCTGGATTCCAAGCATGTTTGCTTATGGGAGGGTGCCTTTTTGGATTAGCTGTCTTCTTTCTGGCCATCGGACCTGCTATACTTTTACCTGATCCCACTAATTGCTCTGATGAGCTACCAGACCTCAACACCCAAAGATTCCAAGAAGTAGCTGACAACATGCTAATTACCATCCCAGCACCTTACTTGATTCACTGCAATCGTATCGGCAAACTCCTTAGAGATAAATCTATATGTTTGCTATTAGCAGCGATGCTGCTGTTTGGCTTGCTTTGGGGGGAGCTGCACACCTGTTTTTATTGGTAAGTAACGATCGTAGTTTTTTTTAATGAAATAATATATATGCTTCTCGTTTTCCTTTCGGTTAATGTTGAGCTTGAAGTTCTAATGTATGCGTTTCAAAAATTCGCCAGGTATGCAAGTGACATTATTTCAGTAAAGAGGACACTCGGCGTATACTTAAGCGTGGCAGCGTTAACGTCGCTAATCATATTCCCGACACTGCCCTGGTTGATCAGTCGCTGTGGATATCCATGTATTTTCATGTTCGGCTTGCTGATTTATGCCGCACGCTTCCTAGGTAAATAAAACAGCTTTCGATACAAAATGATGGTTAAATTATGTTTATGGTTATGGCCGGGTCCCATTCAGGTTATGTTTTATTGGAGTGGGATTTTGTAATCGCGGGTTTGGAAGCCTTAGAAGCGTTTACCGGCACATGGATGTGGTTAACCGGCATGCACGGAGTGCAATCAGCCACCAAACCAGACAATGGTACGACAGCGTGGGCTTTGGCGGTCATTTGCCATTTTTGTATAGGTAAGATTTCGTAGTTTTATTTTATTTTATAAATAGAAGTCTATTAAAATGTAGGACGTGGAATGGGGAGCTTAATATCAGCCTTAGCAGCGACTCATTTTGGCGTTCGTGCCGTGTTCGTGTGCACAGCCATAATTTGTGCCGTCATAGCAGGTCTTTGGTTGTGTATCCTCTATTGTTGCATCAAACCAAGAAAGCGGTCCAGGTTGCGACCGAAAATCTATTGCGTTCCTGCATCGCCTGTGCGTAACAATAACGCTCTACCCGCCAATGGCGCTTCGTATACCCCTTTAAAAACTTCGAACTCTCGTGATTCAGCTGCTCTTAATTAGGATTATTTTCTTTTTTATTTCCCGCATCGAAAATACGAATGAAATTCTATTCTATGCTTTAACGCAGTCTCGTAGCCGCAGCTGCTTGATACAATTTATATTGATTCTCACCATGCTGTGTGTGACATTGATGTGATATGTCGCTCGGCAAAGTTTTTTTTGCTTGTACAAAAGTTTCCCCGCGGTACAAGCTTGTAAATAACCATTCTCTGAACGCAAATAGAGCTCGCCTGTAATCCGAAAGCATTGCGAAATGTAATCTTCAAATTTGGGTGTTATAAGCACGGTCATAAGGCACAGTTACTTTTAGTTTGCCACCTGTAAAGAAAAAAATAAGGGTAATTCAGCTTTTAGTGAATAAGCTATCAATTGGTTAATCTCCTGGGAGTACAGTGGCTTATCCTGGATTCAAGTTTTTCTCATTCAGACGTATTTAAATGCATTGCACTGCATTGAAACCACTTCGATAAAGGTAATACAGGTAGCATTACGGCTGGCTATTTGCCCATAACAGCAATTCCTGGACCATGGCCGGCGTAATACCTTCAATGGGCTCTTCCTCGCTCGATTCTCCAGGAAAACCCTATACCAGCGGTTCTCAAACTATGCGCCGCAGCGCCATGATGCGCAGCGGAAGGCTTGCAGGGGCGCCGCGAAATATTCCTTTAGCCGCTCCTGAAGACGCTACGCCAACGAATTGCCGGAAAACGGGTCTCCTCAGTGGAAGCTCCTCTCTGGTCCCTGGGGACGTCGGTCAAATATGTTAAATATCCTGGCTTTGCGGGAAACGTAGCGACATGGGAGAGGTTCCACGCACCAAGAAACACGTTAACATGAAACATGGTAATTGAGTTATTGGCAAGGTCCCTAGTATGGGTAAGATTCCGAAGTCGTCTTATACTCCACATCTGTCAAGTCATGGGTAGGTTTGTGGCTTCGGTGCAAATAATTACCAACGTCCTGGGCGAAATTTGCAGAAATTATAAAGAACCATAAAATGTGTAAGGAATCTTAATACAGCGCGTTCCACTGGTTGCATTGCTTTTTCCTCCTTTCCTTGCGCACGTGTTCGCCTCCCCTTTCTTGCAATCACGTGCCACAAGATTCCTTAGCGTTAGTTCTGTGTCTTTCTAAGCGCTTTTTCCTAATTCTAGAATGTTCTTTTGGCGTCCCCCTACGCAATCAGTAGAAAAGGGGCAAAATCCGCACAGTGAAGGCATCACCACGCCAACTTTCATTGTTGCAGTACAGTGGCAGCACCAGTGTATCCAGCCAGAGACCTTGCTAGACGGAATTTTTCGCAAAGTTCGTTTCGGCCTTTCCTGTTATAACCTGAGTCGTCTAGAGAAGTTAACCCTTTCCCTCAACTTTTCTCACCGCCCTGTGTCCTAGCCATAGGGGAAGGCCTTCTCGCTGCTGAGAGGTATTTCGTTTGCATTGAAGAGAACGCATGATGGTGTGCTCCGGTCTTGAAGAGGCCACGTTAGCTGCTTTTGGGTGCTATTACGTGTTTTGGCTGTGCTATCCTGCAACTATGGGGGCAACAATGGATTTTCTAGAAAGGTAATTTGAATTCTTGTAAGAAGTACACTTTCTTAGTTTTTTATTTATTGGCAGGAATATTTTTGGGATAGTATCACGTGCACCGCATGGGTCTCGAAGGTACGTGATAAAAGGAAACATTTTAGGAAACGAGTACGGAAATTCTTATCGGCTTTTATATAGTAATTATGGCTGCCATGCTGAGGAAGTGAATTGCCTTCCTTAGTCCAACTCTATCATACCAAGCTCATGGTAGTCATGGCAGCTATCCAGAATTTATTGAAGCCCTGAATGGATTTCTTTTACAGAAGTACTGGCATTTACGCAAACTTTCAAGGAATTCATCACCCATATGAAGACAGGCTTTGTGGGCGAAATATTAATCTGGGCGTAGCCTAGAATAGAAACTATTGTATTTAAGAATTTTAGCCAAATATGACGAAGAAGATGAAAATAATCAGGGAACTTTCTTAGTTTTTTTTTCCGTTCTTGGTGGTGTCCTTTGGCTGTGGCAAACGGATTGTCCAGGCAGACGACTTAAATGATTGGTGTCACCGCCGTACCCAGAGGTAGGGTTTTAACCCCCTCCCCCACGCGAAAATGATTTTCTCGTAAAAAAAATGCTTACATATTTTTCTTAGCTTACCGGATACAATAATACAATTGGCCCGGATTATAGAAAGCTAGATCCCTGGAATAGTAGAATGGGTCAACTTTTTCAATGGAAAAGATGTAGCATTTCTCCATATAGTCAGTATTATATAGCTTCGTAGCAACTGACAATGGCACCAGCTTAATAAGCAGAGCCTTATTTGTCTAGTTCAGTTCTTGACTTCGACAAGTTTACTGCACTGTGAATCCCGTGTAAGTTCTTTGCAAGCATTATGAAGTGCAAATGTGATATTACGTCGTTTTTCGCGCCTCAACGAGCCAAGCGGGAAAATCGTGAAGTCTCGGAATCTTCGCCTGTCTGTCACATTGCCGATTCAGATTTCCAAGGTTCAGCCGCTCTTCAACCAGAGCAACTAGCAGGTACTCGTATTTTTCCTATGTCGTTACAAGACAGTCTCAGTTTATCTTGTGCCCCTTTTTCGAGGGTAATATCATCAAATACTTCTAAAGAAATGGTTCTAAGGTTTTTGATAACGATATCGGCAGGTTTTAAAAACCAATCTTCTAAGATAGACTCTTCTGGGCTTAGACGACGAACTTTCAGCTACTTAGATTTCCTTGGCTTGGACGCCCGATATTTCATACGTTTTTCGTCTCAGTGTCATAAGGAAAAGAAAATTAACAGTTTGGTACAACTCGACGACTCGCGCACATGTTAGACTCCTTGGTCCGTGTTTCAAGACGGGTCGGGTGGGACCCGACCTACTTTCCGCGCTTCTCACCGGAGCCTCGAACTGACCGACAACGCTCCGCGCCGGTGAAGGCAAACGCAACGCTCGTCCGCCCAGAGGAACAGAGAGAGAGAGAGAGCCGAGAGAGAGGAGTGTTAGTTGGCTACAGTGTTTTCCCTGGCTTTCCTATTCCCCGTGCGACGGTGCTTTACGGAGAAGCTTCTTTTGTTCACACAGAAACAGCCAGTAAAGGCTCCCACCAGAAGTTTGGTCACTTGTTGTCATGCCGTTTAGGAAATGGAAAAATGCGATAGAGATTTTTGTTCGCCATGGCCAATCTCAATTTCATCTTGACTGTGTTATTCGCGCAGAAAACTTCGTTTCTGTTATGGAAAAGCGAATAATATTTTGTGGGAGACATTAACTTATCCTTCGAGGCACAAATAATTTTAGTTTTTTAATATAGTTATTTGATAGTTATCTATATTTTTAATAATATTTAATAGCTGTTATTTATATACATATTCTAAGCAATTTATTAATGGAAACTAATATAGAAAAAATATAATTTTCAAAAAGTCGATCTTTTTACTTCGCTGTTAAATTTGAACGCGGATTCGTAGTTATGTCAACCGGGCCAATTTCTGTGAACGTTCAAGACCCCCTTGGCGATTTCACTTGACTTCCAAAAAAAGTTAGCTGCAGAATAAAAGCAATGGGGAACACTGCCGCCTGTTTAATAAAGAAAGATCTCACCTAATCAGACTACATTTTAACTCGGCCAATTTCTTGACAAACCCCAAACTCTTTCAGCAGTCCGAGAATTCATGCTCAAATTCACCCAAAATTCCACCCAAATTCACCTCATAGCAAATTTCCATACACCCTATACTCTACCTCACCCTACCTTTCACCCTTCCCTACCTCCCCCTCTGCAATTTAGCTCCAATCTAGAAATACCATGTAAAATTAATTGACCAATAAACAGACAAAAGGCTATTGACTACGCCGATTAAAAAAAAAATATATAAATGGGGAAAAAGTTTAGTGTGAAAAAAGTGTATTATTTTCTATATAAAGATGATTATTCATTCCATTTGCGAGACTTGAGATTAACAGTTCCATTCAACTGCCATAGAAATAGCAACCATGCGTACGTCAACCCAAGAGCACAATAGCTTGATAAGACTAACAATGGCAGGAAGGGCATTTGGGAATGCCAGGGATTCCAATTGTAGCCGCCCGCTTCATACAAGGCCAGCAAAGTTAATCCCACCAAATAGTATTTCAGAAGCGGATGAATAACCAAGCGTCCCGAAAAGGGTTTCTTGGTTTGGTGGAGAAAGCAGAGAAAGGAATAGGAAGCTAGCGAGTACAGCAAAACCGCGCTAATTTTGACAGGAATTTCGAAAGGCGTGAAGAGTAAAGGAAAAAGGGACACATGTCCTGTCACGCTAGTAATGATCCATGTCGAGCAATCTTTCGCGTTATCCACAGCCAAAATCCTGACCATGTAGAAAAATAAAGAAAATTAGCATTACGTTCCGATCTCCAATTTCCTAATGGTTTACGTCATGGGTAGAATGATGAGCAAAACAGCTTTTTCGTGTACGTGCCAACCGAACAGAAACGAAGCAAACGCGCAAGTTACAACGGCTTTTACAAACGCTCGTGGATTTATGGGCTTTCGCCAGAGCAAAACTACGGATGGCTGGACAAAATATTGTTAATTACACTTGAAAGCCATTAGATATTCGTTTTTTTCTCATTTACCAGCATAGCAAGAGAAGTCAATAGAAACGTGGCCGAAGGAGAGACACTGGGCAGCACTGTATGCTGGAATTCTTGCACTAAACCACCTGTCATGGCAGCCGTCACATTCTTATCAAGCCATCCTTGCTGCTTCCCAATTAAAGTAAGTGCTTTATCCAATCCATTATAAAGAGCCCAGACGTTCGGTGCCCAATAAGCGTGACTTAGACCCCTTTTAAAGGGAAAGAGCCTACTCAGTACCTGCATTAAAAGGAAAAAAAGGCATGGAGTTGGCAACTTATTGCTGCTTAGAAAAAGTTGATTAAAACGAAAGAAGTTCCCGTTTCAAGTATATAATACCTGGAGAAGTTGGCCGCTTATTATGAATGGCCCAAATGAGGCGGTGAAAACGCCCACTACGACTAAACCCAGTAATAGGAATCTTTTCAAGGAAAACCTCTTAGCTTCGAAGCAGTAGTTCCTGAGCAGGTACACGAAAAAGGCAGGAGCAATGTATAGATAAATGTGCTTTAGATTCAGCAAAATAGCGAACCAAAACGCAGCTCGTACATGTTTCCCCTTATTACAATCGTTTAAACACATTTTAAACATATAATTAAAATTTACTTGCATAATGCTGCCCATGGCTAGTAGGAGAATTCCGGATAAAAATCCGTTGTACTGAAAGTGAATATGGTCGACTACAAATAATCCTACGTTGCAAATTAGCAGAACGGCTAAGATGTAAGGGCTTTCTCTTGAAGAATTCCAGAGTCTTGTGTTATGCATTTTGGCGACAGCTGAACATACCCTGTGAGAACGCATCTGTCATTTTTTACTTGTTTTAAATTGAATTCGCTTACTCTTTGACTCCGAAAGCGTAAACTAAATCCGTAGCAATGACTGAAAGCCTCTGGAAAAGGACTGTTTTGGCCGAGGCATAGTTCAGATTAGTAAGGCTTAGCATGGCGGGGTCTACATGCTTTGCTATTAAAGCCAATAAATACTCGAACCAGGCAAAAAGAGGGGGGTAATCCAACGTCCATGGTGAAGTCTCTTCCACATACCATTTTTCCAAAGGCAAGGTACTGGTGATGGCTAGCCAGTTTCGGTGCACCTCAAAATCAGTGGACCGGCTAAAACAAGAACAAATCAAATGATAAATTTGTGTCGTTAATTCTTATAAACTTACTATGCTGGTATAAAAAGAACTTTGACACAAGAAAAGGCAAAGACGGTTGGCCAAAACATTTTAGTTTCACTTCTTCAAGGTTTTGTATACTTCAAAATGATGACAACTGGGCTCTCGAGTAAGCCGGGCAAGTAAGGTGTTGTGTTGATGGAAGTGTTGTGTCTTTTTTGTGGCAACAGATGGAAGAGGTAGTGTCAGTCTAAGCGCGTATATTTGAATGTTGGTTATGTTTGGAGTTATTTTTTTTATTTTTTTGGAAGAGAATGTTATAAAGAGTTTTGTGGTGATAACTATAGAGGTTTATATATGGGAGTCAAAAACTAGGATGATGATTTGTAACTGTTGAAAAGTTCGATGGGGAGGGGTGTATGAGAGCGTGAACGAGGTTCAAGGTAGGGCTTGAATTCATTTTTGTTAACAATGAAATCATGGGATTTGACCAATATTCCCTTGATTGTACTTCAGTTATTCTTCGCAGAAAATTTCATAAAAAAAAGTCATTAGGACATTCTGCAGGTGTACTTCGAAAGTGCAATATTGACAGCTCAATAGTGATTTCTCGCCAAATTTGGCAACTTGGGAACATGGTTTGGCGGGTGTTTGAAGGCGCTTGGCGATTTATTTGCTCCCTTGCGTAATATAATAAAGATTTTTTGTTTCAATGAAAAAATAATTCCGTTCGCTGCGTCTTCTTGCCGCTTTCATTGCATTCTCTTTTCCAATTCGTAGAAATATCCGGGTTAGAGTCCAAGTGAGTTCCAAGTTAATCTAACCACCGAGGTCAATTAAAACGCTAGAGACGAAGTCGCATTGCATTCCGTTAGCTGTTACAGCAATCAAATCACCTGGAAGTGGATCTGGGTATTTATGATATAGCTTGTTATGGGGAGAAATTTCCAAACGAAGTTTAGGAGTCAGCCGAGTCACATTGATAGACAATTGAAAGATTTTTGAGTGATTTTGTATATTGTGTGTTGGTGTGAGCTACCGTGATGGGCAAGTTCGCGTCAGATCGAAGGCTATAAGGCTATAGCCTTACTCCGCAAATTAGGCTCTTTTTCTCCAATGTCTCTTCTCAGCCCGAGTCCAACGAAATTTTTCGAATTGTCGTTTTTCCCTCCCAAATGCCGAACGTCTGGTGTTGAGAACCAGTGGCGAAATTTATTATCAGTCAACTTGAAATTGTATTTTAAGGATAATGTTCCCTACGATAGCAGTAAATTTTGGGCGAATGTGTATTCTTTCGTCGATTCAATGGGTACCGGGGGCGTCGCGAGGGGGTGCACCCCCCCCAATAGGTAATGATTTTACTGACTGTATCATACAGTCGGTAAAATCGTCCACTACAGTCGGTAAAACTAAGGTCTCCACCCCCCAATGGAAACCCCCTCGCGACGCCCCTGATGGATACTAAGCCATTTCAAGAGATTGCATTGTTGGTATTGTCCTTGCTTGCTTTACCATTTAGCAACGCAGTGTAAGAGTGTTCAGTCACATTAATATTGTTCAATCGAAGCTACGAAACAAACTGTCTACAACAACCCGCACGCAGATTTTGCATGTTAAATATGGCCTACACATGAAAGAAATATGTTGTAAGATTTTCAGCCAACCGAAGAAACGTTAGAAAAGTTCAATAATGATATATACACTTCGCAAACAGAAGAGACCGAAAAGTCCCTTTCTGGGATTGAGCATTTAACCAAAGCACATTCATTGTAAATTAACCCAAACACACTCGGACTTGGTTGAGCGTTCACAAAATATAATGCCGCTTCTTTATTTTTCATTGTTGAGTCACGTCAAGTAAGGCGGAGTAACGCTACAAGTCCGGCCTGACACATTCATTTTTAACTATTGGATCAGCTATACATCAGCTGTTCTTATGAAAATAACTAAAATTAACTAAACATGATAACTTTGTAACCAATATTCTAACTTTATAACATAACTTTGTAACCTGGGTTCTAGCTTTATTACCGGAACTTAAAAAACCCTTTAAACTCTTGTAACCCATTTATAACTCGGAAACAAAACTGGGTTACATTTTTTTATAATCACACACCTTGAAACTGTGTTAAACCCTTGGAGGGAACCAAAACTCGTACGTCTTACCTAAAGCGTTATTCCAGTCCTCAATCTCTGAACACATGCATGGCATTAACTGCATTCCGATTATATAAGCCATGCAACGTTAACGAAGTTTTACTGTCATCGTCGTTTGTTTTTTCCGGACATTTTTCAGCCTTGTCTGCAATTTATCAGCCTTGTCTGCCTTGTCTGCAATTTATTTTATCCCAGAAGTGAAAGAAATACCCAGAAGTTAAAGTTTGAAGCTTAGGAACACTCAAAACTATTTTAAGCAAAGCGGAATAGTTATTATCACTTCTCAAAGCTTCCTCATCACTAGGGGATAATGGAGTTGAAGGACCAGGACCAATGGAGACCGCCGAGTTGAACGGATAACGAACATATCCCAGGTTGACGTTCTTCATCCTCGAACAGCGTTGAAGGGCTTCTCGGATCGGATGCAGCTTCAGTTCACCGTTATTTTCCCATAATTCCTCTAGTAATGACAGCTCTTCAATACTGTCTCCACTGCTTCGGGTTAAGGCCTCCAACACCTGGCTGGTATAGAACTGCATCTGACCGTTTGGCGTCGTCCCTTCAATTTTGCCGATGGTGACACTCCGCAGATTAGGTAGGGAAAGTTTCAACCAACTGAACAATTTGGTTGGAAAATCGCAGAAATCTATGGTCAATTCCTCCAGGTTCAGTGCCACATTTCTCCACGCACGGATGAGCTTTTGGTTCTTATTTGCTGATGGAAGCAATCCCTTGAGGTACAGGAAAACGCCTCAAGACGAAGACTTTTCAGAGAGCAACTTTCCTTCACCGCGTACTTGCTGATTTCGGTAGCCTGTAATCCGAGCAAAAAGGAATGGTTTCGTGTGAACAAGGGTGAATTGTGATTGAATTGTGAATGAAAATGTTGACGGCTGGAGGATGAAAAGGTTGGGGGGAAGTGCAGTTCTACACATGTTCTTACTCACGTAAAAATCTAAAGACACTTGTTCAAGCGATAGCGTTTCTAGTTTACTGGCGAGCATCATCAGGTCTTATATTTGTAAATCTCTAACGGTGAGGTGCAGCGAAGTGAGACTGCATCCAGGCTTCCAAAGTCGTTTTAATATTGGCTTAAAATTAAAGCACCTAGAAAAAACCTCGTTAGTTAATAGTTTTAATTACGTGGCCAGTGTTCTTTATACTGAAAGCCCAGGTGTTGTAAGTGCGACAACCACTTAGTCAATACTTCTAATAGAAGGGATAGATCACCACCATCACCTGCAATAAGAATTCAAACATAAAGTTGTAGTGTGTTGCAGCATCACCTTCGAGACGTCCACATTACATCACATCACGTCTGCGATCAAATTTCTAGAGCACTCCCTCGTACTTACCAATTGGGATGTAATTGAATCTCTTGAGACGGCAACCTTCCGGAACCTCTTGCATGGCCTTGGTCACGGCCGGTAGTAAAAGCTAAATATTAAGAAATAGCCCAAACAATATTCACAATCCAGATAGTTAATTTAACATACCTTTTGTAATGAAACATAAGCTCAATTCAACAGGACAGGAATCAGACTTGAGCAGCTCCGGCAGAAGGCGAGCTATTTCGCTATTTGCGTATCCTCCCAGAGCAAATGATTTGGGGTCAAAGTCCAAGCGATCAAGATCAACACCCGACTTGAACAACGCCGGAAACAATTTCGGATTTAATTCGCCTACCACGTGGACGGAAACGGGGCAATCCTTTGGAAATAAAGGGCGGGCCTTGGTTTCGCTAGTGTTGCCCTTGCTCAACACTTCATACATTTGTAGTAGAGATTGGCTAGACTCAGCTGAGCTAACAGTGACGTAAGCTGATTAATTTCCTATCAATAGCTTATTCGGCAGAGCATCTTTAAATTCGGACCAGGTACCAGCGGCACCATGCTGGGTGAAATAACTTTTCATAAAACGAGTAAGGAAGTTATCAGGAAACTTAATGGCACTGAAAGCGTCGGCTAAAAACTTCGTCTTTCCCATTTCTATCAGGGAAACCTCAACTTCGTCGAAGCTGCCCGTTAACCGATACAGGTCAAGTATGTTCTGTTGGCAAAGATTCCTGTCTTTTTACCTACTGAGACAGTAGGCGGCTAGAAAATCTGCCGTGGTTTGGTGAGGAACTTGGTAACGAGGAATTCTCTCGCTGGTGTCCTGGATCAGCACTCCTGCGTCGATGAGTTGAGTAACTTTGACGTCGGTAGTTTCAGCATCTTCTTCGTTTCCCGTTATCTCAAACAAGGTGAAGCTCGTGCTCCAAGTTTTCAGACCTTCGACGCAAAGACGACTGAAGTCTTGGAGGTAGTTTTCGTGACCTTCAACGATCCGATTGTCGAGTTCCTCCCAGTCCCATTGTTCTTCGACTTCTCCAGTAGGTCTGGGTTTCTTTCTGGCTGCGCGGTATATGTTACGGTTGATCATCGCAAAGTAAAGACCCGAAACAGTTGAAGGGAGTTCACCATTCGGGCAATCGCTGATTAAGCAACACATCAAGACGCAAAGCAACGGACACCGGGCTAGTTTCTTGTAAGGACTCCAGGCTCGTAACTTCCCCATGAATTCATTGAATTGCTTCAGACTGAGTCGTTCATCTTCAGGCAGTAGTGGGTTCTTTTCTTGAACATTTTTAAAATCATCGATACTAGGCGGTACTGCTTTGTCGATACTACTTATAACCTCGGCTTTGGTTAAGTGACCTGCCTTGATGAAGAACTTGCCAACTGCCACTGCCACTTGTCTTTCCCCAAAGCCTGTCAATCTTACCAGCACGGCCTCAAATCTGACTTCAGCGGGCACATGTCCGCATCTCGATGTGAGCACCACGCGGCATATGCTCATTGTTTCCATCTTCATTATCCGGTCTACCTCTTCCTTGGTTTTAGCATTGGCCTCATCGTACCCGTCCAGCAGAAGGAGAACCTTTTCTGCTCCTTTACTTTTTAATACACCCTCTATTTTTTGCGCATCTTCTCTTCGTAGATTGAGTCCATGTAACTCAAGAGGTTTCCCTGTTGTAAATGTAGGAATAGGTAGAGCCTTGATATACATGTGTGTTTAAGGAGACTTACATCTTCGCCAACGCAGCCTAATTTTACCACAAACAGTAGACTAAAACGACTAGTGTAATCCTTTGAGTCACTTTTGTTTTCAGACCAATCGGAAGCGATCTTAAGCATCAAGGTTGACTTCCCGTAGCCGGCGTCTCCTTCGATCAGAATGCGGGAGTGAGCCCATTTCATACGACGTTTCTAATATGGCCATAGCGTGCACTAGATAAGTTTTAAGAGGATTGAAATTTCTTAGTACACTTACGCCATTGTTCAAAAAGCTCTTCCACGCCGAACTTGGACTCATTTGGGTTTTGTAAGGCTAGTTCAGTGTAGACTTGGTCGATGTCCCAATGGTACCAGTGGCACCATGGCAGTGGCGACGCTTTGCATAAGGTAGTTGAATAGTAAAGCTTCAGGCCCATCGAAGAACTCGAAGCTTGGGCGCCTTCATTCTCCTTGGGAAGTGCCAGACGATGAAAATGTGAAGGTAATTACGTCAATCGTGAAATATTTCCATCTTTTACTTCATTTCGCTGGTTTGCATTTCCACCCATGGAAACACTCTCAGCACCACTTACGTTAATTGAACCATGGACGATAGTGCATTGTTGGAAAGCTACAATGAGAGATCGGTATTAAATATCGGAGACTTTTTAAACCTTTTAAAGTATGTTGTTGCCTACTTCCAGGAGCTTCCGAACTTGTCGTATCGTCAGTATTTTTCCTCATCTTATCCATGATGCCTGTTATAAAAATAGAGGGGCAGAATATAAGATTCTTAACGGAGATAAGAGTCTTGAAAAGAGGAAAACGCACAATGGAGATGATGATCTGGTCACTTGATATATTTCGATATAAAACACACAATAAAACCTATAATATAGATGGCCGTATAAAGTCAGTGAGAGAGCGATTAAAAACGTCAAACTCCAGTCAAAGGTTCAAAGAATAGTGGTAAAAATAGGGTTTCGTCAAGTAACATTTTGTCAGATAGGGTCGGCGTCAGAACGACGTCATGTCAACGTCGTTCACCCGTTTAGGAAGTTAAAAGGAATCCGAAACTAGTAGCGGGTAGTAGGAGCGGTCTGATTTGGATAGGATATATTATGCGGCGACGTCGATAAACTTATAGTTTGTTCTATGCTTGAAGAATTAATAGTGAGAGAGGAATTAACATTGTGAGGAGATCAATGTAAGAGGTTGTTTGCCTGAGGCGTCAAATGTGAAAAATAAATCTTTGATGCAAATAAGAGGACAGAGTAAAGATGAGAAATAGGTGAAAAGATTGGGGAAAGAGAAAGGGTGAAAGGAAGTGTAGAAGGAATTTAGTACTGTCGATGGGTTTTGGAATATGATACACAAAGACGAAAATTTAGGGGTCGACAGGGTACACTTTGTCGGCGTGATACTGTTTTGTTTGGGTTGTGGGAAACGGGGTATGTAGGTGTAAATGTTAAGTGCAGTTGTCGGTGTTTGAGTAGGTCTTTTTTGTTGGAAATGGGGAGTAGGTTATTTATTCTGTTAACACAGAGAATGACTATATCTACTATATGAACCAATCCCAAAACGAATAATAAACGTTCATGCTGTAGACGAGGAAAGAAAAAACAGTCTTTTACATGAAAGATAGCTTGACGTAAGTTTGAAGTTTATCGCAAAGAAGGTTTAAATGTGACACCTTTTTTATACAGTAACACAAAATGACACAAAGACAAATCAGCAAACTAAAAATGGTAAGAAAGAAATATGAAAATACGAAATAGTGAAACGGACTTACGATGGTGAACGAAAAACGAACCCAACTAATACGCCGGAACACGATATTGTTAGAAAAAAGAAAACTTACCGACAAAAAGGAGAAGAAGAAACATCCCTTGCACAGAACTTGAAAACAACAAAAACGCAAGCACAACGACGCTACTAGCAGCGTCTCCACCAGTGTTCCGGATCGATGCTTTTTGTGTGATCTAAGATCATGTCCGATCGTCGTCAACTTCTGTCAACCCGATCAGATCAAAAGTTGCAAAAAACCAGAAGATCTAGATCAGATCGCAAGAAAATACTCGTCGATCAGATCAGATCAAAGATCAGATCATTTTATGTAAAAACAATAATCAGGAATAAACTTAAGTACTATTATGCTTAATAAACGTGAATTGATCACGAAAAACGCATACATTACTTATGATATACAGTAACAAAGTACCAGTAATAATAGGTTACGGCCAAATCAGGAAGGTTACTCTTCCAATAGTTCCATATATGCGCATACCGCTATTTTAGAAATCCCTATTTCAGTAATCAAAATTAAAAATAAATAACCGTTTATAAAAAAAATCGCGAAGCTCTAAACCCTATTAGAAAGGTTTCCGTCTACGGGTATATTGACAGACATTCGACCATTAGTGAAGGTCTTGTCGAGAGGTTTAATCAAGACTTCAGAGTTGGACGTACTTTTTGGTTCGTCAGCACTTACAGCATTTCT
>RJJA01000307.1:3176-63123 GCA_003724045.1 Lepidurus arcticus
GTAACAACTGGGCCCTGGCGTGCGACTTCAACGGTGGTGATTTTACTAATGCTCAGGTGTCATCAAGTGATTGTGGTGGAAAATGTGCCGCCACCAGCGGTTGTACGCATTTCACTTGGACACAATATAACGGCGGAACCTGTTGGATGAAAAATGGAGCGGCAACCAAGAACGATGCTTTCTATACAGGTGCTTACAGCATGGTTTGTGGCGTAATTGATGATGATGTTGGTGCTGTTGGACCTATTCTTTACAATGTTTTGGCCACCCGGCACGTTAACGGAGGAGGCGATGCCTGTGCTTTGCCAGCAAGGGACTATGCAATAACATACCCGTTTGCTCTTGGCGACATTGCTGAGCTTGGGCACCTGAAGTTCAAACCCGATCTGTGTGGGCACGTTTTAAACATTGATTGTGGACATGGTGCTATGAATATTATCATCACCAATTCGAACTATGGAGGAGGCCTGGATCTTTATTCAAGGGCAACTTGGTATGTAAATACCATAAAAAAAATCGCTCCTTCTCCCTTCCTCCTGCCACTATTAAGATAAAAAAGTTTTTTTCTGTACAGCGAAGGATTTTTTCCTCCCACCTTTGTTTTAACTGATTATTTTTTTCACAATGAAAAAACGCCAATGAACACATTTTCCTTTCAGGCCACTTGCTACAAACTATCAGCCCCCTGGACAGGCCAGATGCAGCGTAAAAATGACTAGCAAAAATCCACTATTCGGTGGTGACAACCAGTGTTTCTATAAGCCTGGAACTGGGACTAACAATCCTTACTACCGAAACATTGGACTCCTCAACACCGGGGGGAAGATTGTTACAGGAGCTTACTTGGGTGGGCAGTCCGGGTCGCACAGGGGGGACAACCCTTATTTTGCCTTTGATCTTGGTCGACGTATTGAAGACTTTGAGCAAGTGGTATTCACCTTTAATGATGGCAGTTCTCATACTGTAAGTTTTAGTGGTTGCGTTGATGTTGGGTCGGAACAGTACTGGAATTAGTAAAACCAGTACTGGATATGGCAAAACAAACCACCCCTCGGGAATACATGTAAAAACACACACACAAAAACAAGAAAAAAAACCCTCTTGGTAAAACAATTGCATTCTTTTAACCTTCAGTTATTTTGCACTGATTTCACTCATCGTTTTTTAAGATTTAATCTGTAATTCCTCTTCGTTTGTGTTGGAAATTTGCAATAAGGAGATGCATCTGGCAAAAGTTTGGGAATACACATAAATTCAAGTAATTGTAGGAATATGATCGATACCACTGCGAAAATTTTCGGTGAGCTTATATGCCGACGAAGCATCCGTAAAATTATAAAGATATAGTAAACGTCGTTACGATAAAGATATCGTAATAAAAAGCACGCATATTTATTGTAAAATTAGGCAGCGTAAATAAGGAATACGGACTCCGTAAAAGAATGACAGGTATACAATCAAAGGACTTCATACTCGGTTATTGGCACACGAGGGTTACGCAATCGTTAAATTACAATTATAATCAAGCTATTAAACGCTTCAAAGCTTACACAAATTAAAAAATAAACTTACCTTAGGCACAGTTTTGCCAAAAACCGCAACATTCATGGGATTTTCTTACAAGTCGCACAAACATTCACTTCTACGTGTTTTCCTTCTAGACCGACCAACGAGCTTTCGTTCACTGTTTCCAAATTCACCAACGAAATCTAGCGAAGCCCAGAGGAACCTACGGGTCAGCCATTATCGGGCAAAACCTGAGGAAAGTCCCGTAAGCTCCACGTAGATTAGTCCGTAACTTTCCCTTTGATCTTCCCTATGGATGAAAATAACAATCAAAAGTGGTCGAAATGTATAGTAAAACTACCTCAGATTACAGTTTTCCGTGTATTCTTATGGTAGAGTTATGCCAATTTAAAAAAAAAAATATTTTCAGGCGATTGCGCGAAAACCGAATGTCCGATTTTGTTTTTTTCTTCACTATAGTTTATTTCGAAAAATTGCGCTGAGTATGTCGAGGCCGATTTTTTTTATTCACACAAATAAGAAAGTTGAAGACTTTCGCGCAATCGCCTGAAAATATTTTTTAAAAAATGTCATAACTCTACCATGCCAATACACGGAAAAACACTATTGCCATCTATTAGCGGAAAAAATCTCCAAAGTTGCTGAACCAGGTTCATAAACAATAACATTAGATACTCCCACCTCCCACCACACGAACGATGACGACAACTCGGCAACACAACACATTCGCCATGCATAGCTCTCTGTTATTAGTCTCTGCTTTGGACAGCAATGCCGACTTGTATTTTACTTTCCCAAATTGAATAAAATAAAGAAACTTCACTAAAAAGATCAGCTTTTAGAAAAAGGGTAACATAGCATTCCCAATTACCTAGTTCAAAAGAAGAAATTAATGAAATTACCCTGATCCTTACCTTAGTAACCTTAGAATAAATGGACGAAAAACTGCTCAGCCGAACCGAAGGTGATGGTATGGAGTCGTCTCTCGCACCCAACGATCTTTCTGTGATTTCAGTAGCTTCTCTACCATCCACAAGCGCTGTAACTCGGACTGTAACCGCAACTCCAACTAGTCTGCAAAAATTAAAGCTCAATGAGCACCAGAAAGCGTCCAGCTACTCCAAATTAGTACCCAAGTCCCTAAATGGGTTAAACCCAGTCCAACCGCCAGGTTTACTGTCAAGCCCGTTCGCTACTGGTGAAAAGAAACTCAAATTCGTCCCTTACGAGCCTTACAAAGGAGCAGTAAAGCCCATTATTCCTTACAGCAAGAAGAAAACCCCCAAGAAGACTTCTCTCGAAGCATTAAATCCTCCCAGAAATCAAAACACAAGTCTAACAACCACAGATCCTGAGGTGCTCCAAAGCTCGGAAGCTAAAATCCAGGTGCTGACCCAGGAGAGAGATTCAGCTCAATATGAGCTCAAAATTCAGACTCAGGTATTTCTGAACCTTAAGTATTTACTCTCTTTTAAATTCCGCCAATTTAAATTCAACAGGTCAACGCAGAGCTGAAGAAATTATTGGTGGCTTCTGTGGGCGAAGACATGGAAGCCAGAGTTCAATTCCTAACTGAAGACAAAGCCAAACTTGCTCATGATGTTAGACAATATGCCCAACGTATGGCTTGCGATTTTGAAGAAAAAGAGAAGCTGAGTATCGAAGCTGACGTTTGGCGTAGCAAATTCCTAGCTTCTAGGTATACAGAAATCGAGAAAATAATAAAAAAGTATGCGTTTCCAAATACTAAAACTTACTTTTACCTTCTAAGTGTCCTGATTGAAGAACTGGCTCGATGGAAGGCGATTTTGTGCAGACGCTCTGATGATTTGGCGAAAATAGCCATGGTTTTGCTAGACGAAATGGAAGAAGCTCGGCAGAGTAATCTGGAAGCCTACTGGTACTTGAATATAATTTTAGTACAACATTAATCTCTTAGGACTTACAATAACTACTATTATATTACAAATTACACATTAGATTTAAAGTAAACTAGCTGAACTAAGTTTCTCTTCCCTTTTTAGTCAGTTGTTGGCTGTCAAAGAAGCGTTGGATCCTTTAAGCGTTCAATCGCCGAAATCCAGGGAAAAAACATTGTCTTCAACGAGCATTTTGACCACTTCCTCAGCGATTAGCCAGTTGGCTACCACTTTGAAAGCTCGGATTTTAGGAAACTACAACGTGTGTCATGAAGAGCTGCAAACTTCCACTTTTGACCATTTACCGACTCTTACTAAGGCACAAACTCTCGCTAGTCAGGTAACAAATACCAAAAGACTAACTTAAAAAGAAACTAACAAAGTATAAAGCTCTAAAAGTAAATTAATTTTCTTTCTTTTCCTTAGTTGTTGTCTGATAAGCCCTTGTCATCTTGCTTAATGTCGGACTCGACCTGCACAGAAACTACGGATAAAGTCACAGCATTAGCTCATTTATTTTCGGAGCGATTAGGCAAACCAGGAGCGTTTGCTTGTTGCGCGCATTGTAGTGGAGAGATTAAAACTGTGTAATTTCCCACGGTTTATTCTCACCCTTTCCATTCTATCCAAAGCAAACTGAAAATAGCATAAATATGAAGAACACTATTGTTCACAAACGGTTAAAAATCTCTGTAACAGGAGGGACCAATTTGTGTATTGATTTATCGATTTGAAGGGGCTAGAAAGTGTAATACACCAACCTGTTTTATAAGCACGCGTTACCTGGGGTTACCTGAACTTGTTGGATCGATAAACGAATGTATTCGAGTGGCTTTCTGTAGCTTTTGGGCTCCGTTTGAAAGTTTTTGAAAAAGTTTTTTGAAAATAAGTAAATTTAGATGAAAAATGGATTTAGACGCGCATTATCAAATGGGTTCGCTAATTCCGTTAGCGAACGCCGCTAATCAAAAGCTCCAGCAAGAAGTAATCTTAATTATTAATTTCGTTAATTAATATACTGCGTTTATGTTTAGATTTTAGCCAAACAGCATATTTTGAAAGAGTGGAAACAGCGCTGTCAAGAAAACAATAATAATATCCAAGCTCTTCGGAATGAGCAAAGCGGTAGCGAACAATCCTTGCACCAGGCCCACGTAATTACATTAAAAAAAAAAATTATGCATTTAAACGCGCCTAATTCTTCTAGGAATTAGTCAGGCATTTTCGCGCCGAAAGTCAAGAAATCGAGCATCAGGAAAAGGTGCAAATCCAACAAAGAGACTGGGTTACCCGAGAAGTGCAATTGTTGCACAAGAAATTGTCGACGGTTAACGAACGCAGTCAAGAAACGCAAGTAGAAGTCCAAATGAGATAAAATTGCAAATACGCTTTCTAAAAAAAAAAAAACTTAAATTTTTTCGAATTAAATTGAAGGGAAAAATTAACAAAAACATGAAGCGAGCAGCGAAATTAGAAAAACGGTTAAAGGCAACCGAGGAAGTTCGCCAAACTTGGTCAGAGGCGGCTGCGGCCCAAGCGAAAGACAATAACTCGATTTTAGAGTATTCCAAGCAAGATGAGCACAAAATTCAAGTAATCAGAAATATAGCCTACGTATAGCACGCCAACTTTTAATTGTATTTTAAACAAATTTATTTTATTGTAATTGTTATAACTCATCAAACAAATTGAAATAACTAGGAATTGGAATTGGCTATCCATAAAATGCGACAAGAGGAACACGAGGCGGTTCAGGAACTAGATAAGTTGCACGCTGAACGTCGACTTTTAGTTACCGAATTGAACCGATTGCAACAAGATTTTCAACAATTCAGAGAAGATCGGGACCAAGAACTGAAACAATGGGAAGCTAATTTGAAACAAGTAGCTGCCCGAGATCGCGAATTAGAGAACATCACGAACGTAATATTACAAATAATAGAACTAACTAAATAAAAACAGAAATAGATAATATTAGCCATTTAAATCAATTGCAATACTTGGAATACAAAATGTAGATGGTTAACGAACTTGAAAGCCAATTAAGCCAACAAACGAATGAAATGGACTGGCAAGAAAGCTGGCTCTCAACCGAAACTAAAAGCCAAGTCGCATTGGCAGCTGCAGTAAAGAAACGAGAACGACAAGTGGCCAAATTGCAACAGAAACAATCGGAAAGGCTTTTAGCATTTGAAAGCCTTCAAGCCGAGGTAAATCAAAAGCCCCAGTTTCTTTATTTATCAAAATATAAAAGGAACAAAGACACAAAAAAGTACGAAATTCTCTATCATTTCTACGTATTACTGCAACAAAAAGGTGAATTGCGCAGCAGCTTTTGCACAAAAACATGAAGCCGCAGTCGCTCAAACGCGGTTGGAACTGAAAAGCCAAAAGGAACTTCTGTCCCAAAAGCAAACTCAATTATCTCAAACCGAGCACAGCATCCAAAAGCTCGAAAAGCAGCTCGAGCAAGTCCAAAATTATTCCATGACTTCCTCCGAACAAAAACAGCAAGTTTTTCAGCGTCTTCAGGTAAAAAATTCATGAAAATCGTTTGAGAAGAGAGATCCAAGAGAGTCCGAAAAAAAATCTCATAAAAAAGGCCAATTAGGAAGAAAATGATCGCGCTAAGCGTCTGCAATCTCAATTAGCTGACACGGCCCAACAGAAATCGCTGCAGGAATGCAAATTAACCCAACTCCGAAGTTCGCTGCAAAACCTGGACACCGAAATCCAAAGTCTCCAATCCAGTCTCCAACACAATTCAAAGTCAGAGAAAAATATGAACGAACTCCTTAACCAAATCGAAGATCACATCTACGCCAAAGTAAAGATTTGGCAAGAAAACAAAATCCAAATTAATTGTTTTGGCGTAGAATATGGAATGGGTCAAATTAGAGCTAGAATTCCGTAAATTAAGAGGCGAGCCGCGGTCACAAGAGGAAAAAGTAGCTCAAACGAACCGGATTCGTCTCTTGAGTCAAGAATTGGAAGAAAAACGGGCTATTTTGCTCATTTTACGGCAGGAGTTGCTCACCTCTCAAGTTAGTTTATTAAAGTTTCTTTTAACTTGGACTTAACTTTGTTTCTAACACTTTTTTGTGCTTTCTCGGTATTTCGTTTTTTCTAAAAGAGCCAAGTTGCACGATACCAACATCAAATGGAGAAGCAAAAAGAAGTGCAATCGAGTTTGGAAAGCCGAGCAGTCCAACTTAGGCTCGAGAGCGATGCTTTGGAGCGAGAGAGGCAACTCCAGCATCAGCAATTAGAAGAACTGCGCCTCGCCGAGACGCTAATCCGATTACAAAGCGAAAACCGGCAAAAAATCCTTAGAACACATGCTAGTCAAGTCTGGGGCTTAGAAAAGCAGAAAATCGACTTGCAAACGGTAACGCCTTCCTTACCACTGAGACTTAAAATTGTCGACGGATTTACAGCTCGATTCACTCTTTTTCTTTATTATCTTGAAAAAAAAATTGTAAAGGCAATGGCGGAACGTAAGCTGGAAATCCAGTCGCGTTTAGCTGTTATAACTGCGGAATGTCGCTCGCTAAAAGACCAAGTCCAGCACCTGAACATGACTGCGAAACAGAAATGGAACATCGTAGATAAAATTCGAATTCGATATCAAGTTTTGGCTGATACCTTTGGTGCTCAGGAGGAGATTGCTCCGCCCACGGAAGCGTACCTTATTATTAAGGTAAACACAAGATCGAGAAAAAAAATAGGAAAAATCCCTTTGCAGATATATACTAACCCTAGTTTACATTTTCCAGCTGGCGCAAGAGAAAGAATCCTTGAAAGAAATTTTGGAGGATTTAAATTTAAAAATTGAGAAAACCGAGAAGGATAATGAAGGGTTAGCTAATACCTTGACGGTCGTGTCATCATCCAACCAGCAATTCCGCCAGCACGCGATCGTAGGAGTTCCACCACGTAAGACACACGACATCCAGTTTTTTATACATATAAATAGATAAATCTATTCTTAGTTAATTAAAACATAGTTGTATTTTAAAGGTATTTTAGCATTTTAAGACTCCTGTCTCCTATGTACCTTAGCTCGGTATGGGCGGTTAGCATAGGGAATTTCAGAGCAACTTTTTGAGAAAATCAGTACATTAAATGAACAAGTTCTTTGACGATAATCTTGGTAGTTGATGGTAAACTGTGGTAGCAAATTGTACATAATCATAATAAAAACAAGCGTAGAAACTTTGCCGGCAATTAGCTATATATATTTTTTTCACTTTCTTACGCAAGGCTTTGGCAAAACAATAACAAACATCAGTGCCATCTGTAACTGTTTCCCTCAATAAGCTAAGGTATACAGGAGCCTTGTATGTCAATATTTTAAGTATAATTTTTTTCGTAAATATTGAAATAAAAGCTGAGAAGCAATCGAGCCAAGAAGCTTTGGAGGCTCAGAAGCGGCAAATCGACTTGGAATTACGGGAGCGCATAAAAGATTTGCAAACCATCGAGAAAGGAATGAAAGTAATATCATTTTGTCTTCATATCAAAACAGCGAAATAATTCATAGAAAATAATTTACAGTTGGTGGAGGAAGAGTTGACAAATTTTCTGCCCAAAGAGGCGCAATCCAAACTGAATTTAGAGGAAGAAGAGCAAAATTTATTCTTGATCCAGAAAGATTTGAACGGAATTAAAATGCGCCATCAAAAGACTCAACAGCTTGTTCGCAAACTAAGCCACGCCCTTCGTACTCAGTCTTCGCCTGGCTTGACCCTCGAAGAGGTCTATTCCCTGAAACTTGAATTGAATCATCAATCTAATTCATTTAATCTTTTCGGTCTCTTTTGGGGTATGTGTGTGGGTGTATGTTTACAACCGCAGCTGGATTTCGAATGCCAACTGAAAAAAGAACAGTACCAGAAAGCCTGTGAAGTTTTGCACGATTCTCTGGACTTTCAATTCCCCGAGCGTGGCTCCGCAGCCGAAATGGAAGCTCGTTTACAATCTTATCTGATTACTGCCTGTAGTGCCACTGACAAGTCCAATTTCGGGGCTGTATTGACATCTTCCGCTTCCACTGGAGGGAAAGATCAAACGGGCAAACCCAAGCTCGTCAAAGCCACTCATTTGCATTTGCCTCATTTCCATTTCAATCCCAGCAGTCCGCCTACTCCCAAGTCAACTCCCAATCAAAGTCACCGGGGCAATCATTCCAACTCCAATTCTCTTCCATCCTCAGCTTCCCCACGGAGGCTCCAAGTCGAAACAACCCGACGGATCAGTGCTCCCGCCAAACTCAAACTTATATCTAAGAAGTCAGCCATATGAGACATAACAAAAGAATGACTTTTCGATCTCTTCAAATTACCTTGTAAAAGTGGATTCGTATACGTCAGTCACTTGTCAGCCCCAAACCAGAATCTTATTAAAAAGAGAAATTTTTAGTTTCCACTGGGTTCAAGCAAGAGAACAATCCTACATTTTAAATAAAAGATTGAATAATAAGCAGAAAAATCGGTGACTTCTAAATGTTAACATTTAGAAAGTCACAGTTCTATGAATGTTTGATGCTTACCAGTCGAAAAAGTAACATTCCAATATGAGTACGAAACATTTCAATACAGTATTTATACAATCAACTGTTTGCTTTTCTCTTTTTACACTCAAGTATAAAATACGTAATAATTAAAACGTAAACTAGAGCGAAATCAACGCTAACAACCACCAAAATAATACCTCCGTAAAAAATTTCCAACGGTATTTTCATTCCAATATGCGAAGTAGTAAATTAGCTATTACCAAATATGATCTATATAATAGGATATGTTTTTAGATCTACATAATAAGATCTAATAGAAATAAGATTTTTTTTAGAATAGGATCGCACGGATCAATTATGATAACAAGTGCCGTGGGACACCCTATTATACGTCTGTGACGTCCAAGTTCGCATGCCAATAATTCGTCAACGGAAATTGGCTCCCGTATACTGTAACTTATTGACAGGAAAGAGTCACAGATGGCACTGATATTTGTTATTGTTTTGCAAAAGCCTTGTGTAAGAAATTAAGAAAAGAAATGGACGGCTAATTGCCGGTTTCTACGCTTGTTTTGCTTCTGAAAAGTACAATTTGCCACCAGTTTGCTGTAGCAGCACAATGTCCCAAATCAAACCGTCAAACTTTCGGAACAAGATTTCTCGAAAACTGCTTGTGAGATTTGAAAGCAAACAAAAACAAAAGTTCTTTTATTTGCAGCTAGTGCACAACCAAAGGACATATTTTTAGGTAACGTATTAACTGTTAGCAAACTCAAGTTTACTGTCGAGGAATATTTTCATTACATGCACTGGTTTTCTCAAAAGCTGTTCCAAAATTCCCCATGGTAACTGCCTATACCGAGCTAAGCTATACGGGAGGCTTATTTTTTAAATTTAGTTATTCTTAGGGTAATGTAGACTAAAAGTTTCAATCGAAATCGAAAACTTTGTTTGGGTAAAGCTATCTACTTTGAAACCATCTCTAAACAAGGACAACCTTCTCCTTCTTCATCGGTTTACTATAGTCAGTCGATCAAATTCTCAATTTCAAAGAAGGGAGCTCAGTAGGCTAGCGTTAAATAAGGAAGCAAGAGCAGAAAAACTTACGATGAAAAACCCATCCAAGAGTGACACATCTATATTATTTTCCTTCTACCCCACCGACTTCCCCTTAAGACCATTTTCTACTCTCGCTAAGCTTGTTCACCCCGAAGCTGGCTGGCTGCTTTCGGGATCTAATCACTGACCATTATTATGTGATTCTCTCGCGCTCTGTGCTCTCGTGTATACTCGCTTTAGGTTCTATATAGGATTGCGCGAACCCAGTGAGTCACACGCCTCACTGGCCTTAGCCAACAGAGATATCAGCCTCCCACATAATATGCATTCTCAAAGACATTTCTTTTTTACTCCCAAGGCCCCAAAGGGAGATACGGAATAAGGGGGGAGAAGGCGAGAGAATTTTTGTATGACACCCTGTGGATTCACCCCCATTGGGAAAAGGAAATTTTGATAGGATTCGGCCTAGTCGCCCTATAGCATCATATTTCTGCACGTGTCGACAAGGTGATTAATAGAAAGACGTTCCACAATTGGTGTTAAAAACAAAATAAGAAAAAGAAATTTAAGGATTGTTACGTTATTCAACAAATAAGAATAACACAAGAAAGAAGAATCGTGTTTACAGTAATTTGTAAAGGCATGAGTCAAACATCCCAAGGGAAATAAACTTGTTATGTGTGTTACAGAGGACATAAAGGCGGAATTATCTGCAATCCACAAGTCGTGACTGACAAATAGTAAATGACGCATCAAGAAAACTTGTTTTACTAACCACAAAAATAGAGGTTTTATCTCGCTCGCAGACGTCCATCATACGAAAAAAAAGCAACAACAAAATTCTTACGAGCTTATTAAGCATGTCTATGGCTTCGACGCAGTCAGAAAGCCGGAATCAGTCACGCTGACGTGGCAAATCACCAGTCTTCGTTATAAGCCAAGAGTATTTAGTGAATTCCAACCACCAAATTAATATTCGCTTTTAGTTAAATTCAAAACTTCCAATAAAGAGTCATAAATTCAAAATAAGCTTCCAGTCCTAAATACAGGCTCCCACACAAACCGTATTATTATTATTTTCAAATAGCTATTTTTTCTGTACTTAGGAGCGTGACCTACGTTCATTGCTAAACTAACTTTACATTTAAGATACCTTACGTTTTTTAAAGTTATTATTGTTTTTTACCTTAGAGTGAGACCATAATCATTGACAAACGTATGGCGAAACAAATATCTAACCAAACTATAAATTTAGAGTAAAAAACACCCAACAAACGGAGCTATACGATCTAATCCGACCTCGGATGGTACAAGAAAACCGACGACGGAAATAATTAAAACAAAATGAGTTGGTTTTCGCAGGGTTCTTGGAGATTGGATGACAAACGCGAGTTAATGAGCTTGTCACGTGTTGTATATTTGCCTGGCTAAAATTGCCACCAACCCCTCTTTTACCCTCGTTTATTGCATTGTCTTCTTCTCTCTTGTTGTTGGCCGAAGTGTGTAGAGGACATATGTGGGGGGCACCCCACATGCTTCACTGTAAGTTTTATTACTCTTGTAATAAAAAAGGGTGCAATGAGAATAAAACAGCGAATCATGAGCAGTGCCAGCTGGCATAATGTGTCTCTCTTTCTATGTTTCGAGGGATTTCCCCTTGCAATGTCGGCAGAGAGTACACACAACACGTACAACACCCCCATCTGAAGCCACACATTTTGCACGGAAGAAGAGCGCCCCCTGAACCAATATTTGCTCTTCCCGAACTTAACAACGTATGGTCTTTGCTTTTTCGTTGTCAATTTCGCTCCATGTGGCTTCACTTCACTTCCGCCAACTTTGTGGATTCAACCAAAGAGCTCTGCCAATATTTGTTAATACAGTATTGTCAATTTGTTATACGTTTTTGTCTTAATAGTGAACTAATTCTAAAATCTAAAAGGGTATAGCTCAAATAATATATTATTTTAACTAAGGATTGTTAATATTAAACACATTGTTAATATCAAACGTAAAACACTTGTTTGTATGTGACGACTAACTTAACTTGTACTTGTAATTAAAGTTGACTGAGTGTTAACTGAATAAAGTCAATTTATTCAGACTTTGTCAGGAGTTTTTCTTTTATTGCTGCTGTTAAGGCTTAAAGCAACATTTGCTTTAATCTTGCTCTTGGTCTTTGAAGAAAAGAGACAGCTTGTTCAAACACAAACATCAAAGCAGACGAGAAGCTAAAAAAAGTAAAAATAAGAAAACTCATTTACATACAGTATATCCACATCTTACAAGCTAAAGCAAACGTGACTCGATTTTTTAAAACAAAAAGACAGAAAGACGCATCCAAGACTTTTACGCTTAGGGCAATTCCACGATTTTTCGTGGGCGGCTCGAGACGCTATTAACCCCTTGACTCTAATAGCAATTAATTAACCTTGGCAGCCCTTTTACTTTTAGCCAAACATCAAACCGTCATTTATTATTCTTGTAACCCAGGCGGAAAAACCAAAAACAAAAGAAAAAGAGCTGAAAATAACTTTATCTGTAAACGTAGGCGTGGCACGACCTACGCCTGCAATTCATCTCTAGTTAGTTCTGGTAAACCTACGTGTATCTGCCTAATACACCTCAACTTCACCCAAATGGAACTGACAGGTGTGACGAAAAAGTTATCTATGGGCGTGGCTTGTTGTTCGGGTTAATTTACATATGACATGACTCCAAAATTGGTTGGGACGTAACCCTATACCCATTTGGCTGACAATAGCGTTTCATTAAATTTGCACTTTACAGGCGTGAAATCTCGCTGGTGCCATTTTACAGTGGCGGAACCAATTCCGAGAAGAAAAAAAAAAGAAAGAAAGAAAGGAGCACCCCATCCCCCTTCAACAAAAGAGGGTTGGGAATGGTGCGACCGGCTATTGTTAAGTTAAACTCAAAAGACTTCCAGAGCAAAAGCACCACGAGAGACGCCCATTTGTCACCCAGGCGTTTTGGTTCTCTCGAAACATCGAAACCTTTTGCCGACATCCAAAGTTCGCCAACAATGAAAAATCAAAAGAGAGGAACGGAAAATGAAAGGGGGGAGGGACGCGTTTTATAGGACTGGAAATGAAGAAGAAACGGGTGCGATACCGCATCCCTGTTCAAAAGTCTCGACTTTCGCTCTCTCATGGGAACCCGAATGGTACTTCAATTTAGATTGGTTTAAGGTTCAAGTATTATTCGTTTTCCGAACCATTGCGTACTTACATCTTGTGCTAAAGGACTCCACTATAGCGGGCTCATCCATCAAAGAAAAAAATGGACAAAAAAATGAAAATAGAGTTACATTCCAACATACTTGGTGCACTCTACACTGCGACAAAAGACAAAGATCAAAAGAGGAAGGTTTCTATCGATTGGTAACGGTTAAGTTCAGGTAGAACATGGTCGTTTTACAGAGATCATCAAACAAGAGCTTCGCGTTAGTTCCGGGTGATAAGGGGGACCCTAGTTTTATGCAAATGATGTAAAATGGGGACTATATTCTCCCGTTAACATGACATGTACCACGCTATTAGTGTGAACCGTTGTTGGTCATGGGACTTAGGCTTGGGTTTTCGGAATGACATAAAGCTTTTCTGGATCAGTCACTCAGGCTTTTTTGTCATCCGGGGAAGTAAATAAAGAGCAGCTGGAGAGAAAAAAAGGTGTTCCAGCAAATCTTCTTTCGGTGGAGGTAATACATACAGCATTATGCAGAGCGACCAAGACTGAGAGAGAGAAACAAGTTTTTAGTTTACAAAATTTGAAAGGTTTTTGCATATACTTGATATCTCCATGTCTCATGAATGGTGTATGAGGTGAAGACCTTCTCAGCGGGACATGATGGAGTTATTGGGCTCAACTTTTTTGCATGAAATCGAACTATACATCTTCTACGTCTTTTTTTTCCCCTCCCTGTCTCGCTCTTTCTCATTTTCGGGGAAATTTCTGGGGGCTTTTGGCTTTGAAGCTCGAGTCTTCAGGAGTGGATGCTGGGATAGGTTAGATCGATTCCCTTTTTTTCTGAGAGTAAAGTGAATACCGACTTGCTAACTCGTTTTCTCTAAGGCTTCTTTTGGACTCCACCCTTCTACAAAGTGCCGCGATGGGAATAGTGACTTCAGAAGGTATTACAAAAAAAGCAAAGTAGTCTTTTGCTTTTGGCCTTTGCATTGCATGGGGTAGTCCTATCCCCTGATTCTAATACAAGATTTCTAGATTGCCAGACCTGCAAACAGCTGCTCGGCACGCAAGCACGGGAAGTCGGAATATGCAATACGGTCACACAAAAAAGATTTTCCTTTTTACCTTGTGAAAAGCCTCTTTCGAAGTTTCCAACCGTTCTACGCACAACAGTAGAAGCTCCCTGAAATGAGCTATTAAACTTTCCATACAAGAGAAGAGCGGAAAATCCGAGCACAAGTCTCTAATTCTAAAAAGGTGGAAAAGATTGTCAGAAATTGGACTGGAATGTTACCGTTTTTCTTCCAACGCTATTTAAGTGTTGGCCACAAGATTCGACTATTATTACCTTCGTATATAATACGTACTTCGTACAGGGACCAAATTGTAAATAGTATTAAATCGTCGTAAGTTGTACAAATCCACACTTTTACATATATACACTTCATAAGCCCAAAAATTGTTCGATTTCTGTACGCGTCGACAGGCAAGTAGTCTTGTCGTAGTATTGATTCTTAAGCGCGATTTCGATAGCAAATTCAAATTTGCGGGACAGGAATGGCGGGAATTTTTACACAATTTCATACGAAACGGTTTAAATGAGCATGGAAATCATGGAGGTAGGCATGTAATTGCGTAATAGCAGGTCGGTCATCAGGACTCATGGCCCAACAATAGGCCATGACAGCAAACCTATAAAAGACTCCTTTAAAATGACCGAACATAATAAAAACAAAAGATCCGAGTATAATTACAGTTCGTCGGGGCAATTGAGAGGCTGCGCTAGGCGATATCCATCACGCAAATAAGCAGCCATTTCAAAAGGATCAACCTCGAGGTAAGGCTGCTGGGCCAACGTGGTTAACTCCCATAATAAGACTCCAAACATCCACTGCGAAAGTCATTACTCTCATTAAAACTCTCGAGAGCCAAAGGGGGTTTCAAAAGCGAAGAGCTGATCAAATAGAGACAGACGCAGAGAGAGAGAAGCAAAAACAAACAAGTTTACCACATCAGACTCGGGTCCAAACTCCTTTCGACTGATACTCTCCACTGCCATCCACTTAATCGGTCGATTTTCATTATCTCCCAAGCAGTGATAATCTCCCGGAAACAAATCCCTCGATAACGCAGTATCACACAACTTAATCCTCAGATGATCATCCACCCTGGGGAAACAGAAGCAAATTTACATGACGTAACTGGGAACAATGTCCTAAACCTTCAATTGCATCACTAAAGTTCTAGATTAGTTCTAAAATTATCCGCTTGGTGCATCAACAAGGTATCAACTGCCAATACCGGGATACTGGATTCATCAATATTTTTAAAAACAAACAAGTTTCGCCAACTAGGTTAATGATCCTTTCGACAACAATGTAGGTTTAAAGGTTTCTCGCTTTTCAGCAAAAGTGCTAAAATGGAATCGGATGTTTTGAATAACCAAAGAATTTCCACCTCAACCGCGTTAACCCATCTGGAATCCCAACGACTATTCAAGTAACCCTAGCCCTAGATCTCAAATATACCTTGTACCTTTTCCTCCTGTTGAGCCGAGATAAAATGAAGGAAAATGGCATTCCTTGGTTTCTTAGAAATGAACACCCCTTTTCTGCGACAGATTAATGATGCTGAGAGTTTTGTCAGTTATGCAGACTGGACTTGGCACATGCCAGCAAACTTCTCCTCCTATACCCCCACCCCAAAGTAACCGTTTCTGGGTCCATTTTGATGAAGATGTTTGTTAGCCTTCAAAGAGCGAGCCTCTCTTTCTCTCGTTCATCATTTATCATCGGCCTGTAAGCAAAAAGCCCTAGGTGTTACCCTGCTCGCGAACATCATCCAAAAGAATGTCCGATATCCCACTAAAAGAAGAGGGGGAGAATATCCAACACATGCGCTTGCCAGCAGGGGTTTCTTCAACTTAGATACATTACTTATCCCACCCCTTAACCCCCCTTTCCATGGCACACAACTATTTATCCCTTGTTCCATACTGTTTTCCCACCCCTTTTTCTTTCCATTAACCCTAGCTGTCGCGCACAATTGAGCGCGATAATCTTCCCATCTTTTTCCCCCATCCCTACCCCAAACCTCCAGAAGTGTGTTATACTCTTAACCCTTAGCCCTACTTACATGCAATTCCGCGTGGCGACATCCCGGTGTAATATCTTTCGTCGGTGCAGATATTGGATGGCTAAGATGACTTGAATGGCCATATCCACAATCACTTGCGTGGTCAAGGAATGGGTAGGCGCTTCGGGCGAGAATTTGCAATTCAAAAGAAACCTGTAAAATCCAAAAGGTCCGGGGATCAGCGTTAAGTCAAAAATTCATATGTATGGAAATTGGAATATGAGATAAGATTTTTACTTTTTCAAATTCGTGTATCCTTGGTGAGGGTAGACTAGTAAGGGAGCGTTCTGGTGGTCGCTTATGCACACACCGAGGACTGAGAGGAGGTTACGGTGATTTAAACCGTAAAACGCCATCCCTTCGTTCAACATTAACGAAACTTGCATGGGCGACGCTTGATCTTAACAAAACAAATAAAATAAATACACTTCAGTTCAAAAAGCATTTTAAAAAGTCTTACCAGTGACTGTCTTGACGTACACATCTTGTTCGCAGCCATTAGGCTCAATATGTACGCCGTACATTAGTCGACCAAACGTACCTTCTAGTACGGATCCTCTCATTTTCAATCTAGATCTAAGTCAAAGAACAATCTGATTAGATAAACTCACAAAGACGATAAAGACAACTAGTATGTAAAAAAAGGACAGTTATATTAAATTAAAGTTATAACAACATGTAATTTCACAAATACGTTCATCTAACTTACTGACGTCACAGACTTAATGGTCCACTGCATTCTCGAGAACCGAGAGCATTGTTTACTGTTTTAAGCATGCAAAATTGGAAATAAACAGTAACCATAGTAACAATTAAACTATGCCAAGATACGTCTGTGATGTCATAATCGAAGTTAGTCGTTGCTTTAAGCATACAAAATTGGAAATCAGTAACCATGATAACAAGCAAATCGTGCCAAGATAAGGTCTGTGATGTCATAATCGAAGTTTTGAGTGCCAACAACTGCATGTGAATAAATCGGCCGTTCGTTCCCAAAACAATGTTGAAAAAAAGTTCGCCATTCTTAGAATACAATTGTTGACTACAAGAATCCATCGAAATCTATCTCAACATGTGAATATGGTGGCGTATTGCCCTTGTAAGAAGAACTGGATCATGTATAGCCTACCTATCGATGGACATTTCTGCTACTCTCTCCTGGAGATCTTTGTAAGGACCATTGCTGGAGTGCGTTGTGGAGCCGCTGTCCAAGGTATTGATGGAGTAGCTGGGCGCGACGGGCAATTCGTGGCGTGATGAGGTTTTGGAGCTGTGCTGATTTAAGAGGACGTTATGGTGATGAGCTTTGGTGCTATAGTGCATCTTTTGGACCGGCGGCTGCATAATCGGTACGGCGTAGACGGGGGTTCGCCGAAAACTCGCACACGAGCTGCTGTGGCTTTTAACTGAGGCAGTAGGTCCAGGGAAATCGGGCGTTTCCAGACCACTTCGTTGCAAAAAAGCATTCGTTTGTTGGCTATCAGCTGAACCACTACTTCTCGCTCTCCTACAAACAAAATAAACCATGAGACCTCGACAAACTTGGCATTTTCCCCTCCCAATTTGTCTTACTCATGGCGCCGTTTCTTGTTCCGCACGTACAAAAACGAGGTTAACAGCACTAATCCGGCCACTAAGGCACATGCACAGCCAATTGCGATATAAAAGACTTGCGCGGTGTGCTCCGCTGATTCCGTGGCAGTACTCTGGGGTTCTTCCACCAAAATCGCATGATTAAGCGGCGGATTTTCATCTACAAACAAAAGACAAAATCTCATCACAAACCCAACAAAAATGTCTTCTTCTGTTAACAAGTTTTATGTAATGATATCAATTCAGGACAAATCTCAACTTCTCTCGATATTAAAGCCTTGGGAAAAACACACGCACAAGCGCACGGGAAATTATTAACACAAAAGTGCTCATAAGCATACAAAAATGGAAATAAATTAAAAATCCCCGTTCTAAACAATCATGTTCACCAGCCATTACTGCTTAAAAAAGGAGAGAGAGAAGAGAAAGAAGGAAAATTAATAATAAAAAAAAAGCCTGCCTCTCTTAGTGTCTATTGTTGTGTGGTGACAGGCACTTAAGTCGACCACAATCCAAAGGTGACAAACGAGGCAAACTCATTTCGTTTCGGTCTTCCGAAACTCCTTTTTCATATTTGGCTTCCAGGGAGGCGTGTCCCGCCTTTCCGCGGCATGAGCCTATATAACACTCTTTTCCAACTCTTCAAAAGCGTAACGACCCTGTCTTTTTCTTTTTCTCGCTCCCCCGGCTCTTAAATGCCCACCACATAAAAAAAAGTTTGATAAATAATCCAAAAAGACCTTCTTTCTACCTACAACAACTCACGCGTAAGTTTCTCGGCTCTCGCGCTCTCTATACCTGGTTTTACGGGGTTATGTTATGGGCAAGGGAAAAACCACAAAATTACAGGTGTGTTTTCCTATTCATCAACCCTCCCCCGAAAAGGAAAATTAAAAAATCCCCCCCCCAAACCCCCAAAAGGAGAAATAATATAATAATTTCTAAGCTGTTACCTTTCAAGCAAATCTTGCGGCGCCTGAAGACCAAGGAAGTTGTTTCTCCTCGGGATAAGGTCGCATTCACCGTGAAAACCACATCCACTTCCGCCGACGCTAATCCGGAGCAATACAACGCTAAACGGAACGTTTCTTGACGCGTGGGCACGTTCCCCACTAACGAGACGTTTAATTGGGGCGCTGGAATCAGCGCCGGGTTGGAAATATTCACGTGGAGCGCGTAGGGCAACTATGGAAAGAAAGAAAAGAAAATACAATGAAATTTGGGTACGCAAAAAAATAAAAAATAAATCTATTAAAGAAATTACAACCTAACCCAACCTCTCTTAAGAGCAGTATTGTCACCCCCAAAAAAACTCGCATGAGTAAATACCACAATAATGCCTCAAAAGAATCCTGATGAGTCATACAGTCCCCGGTAAACAGCTGCCACTGCTCTCAAGAATAATCTCTCGCTCTCCCTTTTCGCTATTATTTCCTTTTTCACCAAATCCCAAAAACTTTGCTTTATACGGAAGCGCGGAGCTTAACAATGCGCTTTATTCCAGCAAAAGGATACACCGCGAAAGCTTCCTTCTTCCCGCTTCACCCCTAAATGTGTCTTTTTGACCCATTTTCGCCCTCCGAAACTTTCTAAATACTCTTCTAGGTAGAGTCACACTCACAGACATCGAAAAGCGCCAAACCTAGTCCTAGAAGGCTATCAGACATCCAACAGCCAATATGGACACGTTTGGTGAAAAAGTCAAACCATCGGTTTTTCTTACAACATTCCTTTTCGGAAAAAACTCTTCTCGTATTGAAAAAATTGCTGAGGTGTCTGACAACGAATAACTAAAACATAATAAACAAATGAATAATTTTGTGGTTAACTTTTTGTCACCGTTTCAAGATAGTGGCATTTTTGTGGGCTTGTTAAAATGGTATAAAATCAACACTTGAGAGCCAGTGGCCAGTGTGGAGAGTTACCACAGAATCCCCCAAGACGAAATTCCCAAAAAAAGAGAGTCCAAGGCGACTCGAAAGGAGCCCCTTACATGGGCAAACGTGTGTGTGTTATGTATGTGATAAGCTTGGGCTCTTCCTATCCACCTTTTTGGTTTCGGGTCTTTTTGTCTCGGATGCAAATGACCCTTGTATTTGCATATACCAGCATACTCGCACTTTTCAACACGTTGGCTGGCTTGGCGAGACCCACTTCAAGGGACCGTTCTAGAACTTATCATCATCCATCCATAGCACCAGTCCTTTGCATGCCAATGAGCTGAGGTGATTCTGGCACCGATTCTCAAGACTTGAATTTCAAAACTCACACAGAAAGCAACAAAACAACAACGAAAAAAAATAACAAAGAAAGAATTTAAAAAGGCAAACATTCTTACCGGTGTCTCTGCTAAGCTCTGCCAAGTGAAAAAGAGATCCGAAATATGGGCCGGAACGGGAACCACAAAGTTCAACGCATACTCGTTAATGACTCCCTCGCGTACATAATACAACTCCGCCGATAAACCTAATAGAAAAACAACATTTGTGTTAAGTTTCAGTTTATCAACATGGGATAATTCAGCGTCACACGAATAACGTGTTGAAGTTCAGGACAAGAAGCACGAGCGTAAGTTGTAAACAACCAATGGGAGACAATTATCCCGTCAACATCTTCTCCAGCCACTTTAATTGTCCGGATAATGCTAAAAACTGATTCAAGTGTGGAAGAAATGAACTGCCCCACAAAATAAAACAATAATTTGCTACTGACTTCCATACTCAAAAACGAACAATTCGTATATTGTTTACTTTCGACAAGCACCGCCCCAAAGGGGTGGAGCAATTGTAAACTTATGCTGAAAACCGTTCGTTTTGGACTCAAGACTTTCCAAGTCGACTTCTGCGAACTTTCAAAGTTTAGACTAAAACGAACGCTTATAAGCGTAAGTCAAGGAAGTTTGACTAGTCGAAGTTTAAGTCGAACATACAAAACGAACGCGGTCATGATTTTGAACAAGAAATACACTGTTTATGAAGTAAACAGACCCTTAGGAATACACTTATTTTTCTGACTAAATATTACTAAAAAGAAAATCTTAAATACGACTACTTTTGTCATGTTAATTTTAAGTCTACATTTGCATATGTTACGTTATGTTTCACCATTCCCTTACACGAAGGAATCATTTAAAAGAAGTAAACTTTTGTCCTTTCTTTTAATTTTCTTTCTCAAAGGAAAGTAATAATAAAGAAAAATAATCCTCCACCAGCTGCATCGCATAAAATCCCCCTTAATTTCCCCATATTTGACTAACGAAACTAAATACCCTTAGGAAAGGGGTGAAGTTTGACGCCTTGAAACAAAAGCGGCTGCGGGCTTTTTTTTATGCTTTCCTCTGTCTAAAAATTTTCAGAGTAAAAGAAAACCCCTCCTTTTCCATGTCCATGCAAATACGTCAGCGATCAAATTTCCCCATGTTACTTTTTGTGTTTAACCTCCATAACCCCTACGGCCCAAACTCAATGCTCCCCCATTTAACAAAACTGTTCCTGTTAAAGAATTAAACTTTAAAAAATCCCCCGAATGAACTAACGAGGGGTGAGAAACGAGCTCATAAAACCCTATACTAAAAAAAAAATCCTACAAAAAATCGCGTGGGAAAAAAACCCTTGGACTGTGGTGTCAATGAGCGACAATAATTATCGGAAAAAAGGGGTCGACCTGAAAAGCAAGCTGAAAAGTCAACCCCTAGACGAGGGTGATAAACCTGTCAGCAACTTTCGCTACCCATTTCCTCCCCATTTGACCCCGACTTCCTGACCATGGCTGGGTCCAACATATAACACATGCAAAAGTTGGAGCCAATCAGTGCCAACTTCATTAACTTCCGCTAATTACTCCTTCGTTTTTCACCCTCACACCCCCTTTTCCACTCTGAGGTCCTGAAACATAACGTGCAACTCGTTAACAACTTGTCATCACTGTTTCATAAATAACTTCAAAACTCCCCAAGTTCTGAAAACAAACATCCAAACAAATAGAAAACCAACACGGGACAAAAAGAAGGGACTTCGTGATCCATTCCATGCCAGGGGCGTGTCCTAAAATAAATTCCGAAATATCGCCCACCTGCTGGGCCAATTTGTCTCCTCCCTTTCGTCTTTCTCTTTTACTTTTTCCAATACGAAACAGAATAAAAAAAAAGGAAATAAAGGGACTCCGGCAAGTTAATCAAGGCAACCATATGTTCATTTTCTATCCAACGCTAACACAGCTTCACACCTGGAATGAGGCGGAGTCTGCTTTGTTTCACGTCCCTACCGATTGCCCCGATGCGATAAGAAAGTTGAACTTGAACCCAAAATATGTCCCAGGAGACAAACGGCGATGCCATGAGACTCACCCAAAGACTTTTTTTTGTCATCTCAGGTGCCATCTCATTAAATATGCATGGCACTCGAAAGTGTCTGCAGGTGAGGCAACCCAAAACATGACGTCAGTTTAGCATACTCATGACATTAAAAACCCTTAAAATGTTAAAACCACCCCATCCCCCCAAATATAATAAAGTGCAGAAGAAATCTGTGGTTTGTCAAGGTAATCCAAAGTGATAACTAAACCATCTTTATTTTATTTTTCTCCTTTAAAAGATAAACTAGAAAATATGACCCCTCGCTGAAAGGACTGGAAACTTCCCATATGTCACATGTTGGCTGTTTTAACCCTCTTGGGGCCCTTTGACACGACGCATCCGCCTTAATTAAGCATGCAAGAGGCTAAAAGGGAACGAAAAAAGGTCAAACAAGACTTCAAAAACTCAAAAGTCAAGTGGTTCATCTACTCCGCCTCAGCTGATAAACTTAAACTCCATATACCACGAGCTCCTTGTCTTCTTTACTCTTTAAAACCCTCCAAAAATCCGAAACTCGTGAAATTTCTTTGCAGAACAGCCTCAGTCACGCGCTAAGAGATAAGACTTGACATAACATAAACAAATATTCCCTCACGCCCCCCCCCACGAAAAAATAAATAACAAAAATAAAATAAAACTCAGACCCCAAACAAAACGAGATCATAAACCATTTTTCTCTCTCTCTTACACTAAAACTCATCGCTTCGAGGCATGCGTCGCTTAACAAGATGGGAAAATTAATTCCCACCCCATTTTTTCCCACCACCCAAGGCTCTTCTCTTTAACGCATAAGCTCTAAAAATCTAACTGCGTGGACTCAACAAACGCAACGCTTGTAACCTTTTTTCTTCTCGCCTTCTCAAAATAAAAATAAATTTAAAATTACTAATAAATCCTGGCGCGTTTTCAAACTTATTTTGACACGCTCATCATGCATGGCTTCTTGTTGACTCGCCCCAAAGGTGAGCACATGTCTCGTAACATCCAATTTTACAGCTGTCTGGCTTCTCCCAAGTCCCAAAACTGCCAATTACACAGCAACTCCCTCCTTCCCAAACAAAAAAAGGAAGCAATCCCCGAAATTCGAGATAAAACCCAACTCGACTCTTGTGACATGGTGATTGACAAGTGCTCTAAATCTGACACCTTGTCAGACGTCAGCAGGTAGTCTTCGAGTTTATCTCTTGACCAATTCCAAAGTCCATACCGTCGCCTGGTTAATGGGGAGGGGGGTGGTGGGGCACAAAAGGGACCCGGGAGGGGGAAAACATGCTCGAAAGTCTTGTCACTGTCTTCAAACTCCCCAAAACCAGTCCGGTAGTAAACTAATAAAAGAAGAAGAAAAAAACACAAAACAACGAGAGGACATTCCCAAGGAGTGGCTGGACTGAACTTAAAAGAGAATTCCCGGGAAATGGACCCTAAAAGCCCCAAAGTGACAAGTGATGGACATTATTGGTACTGAAGGGAGGTCCAGTTCGCCTACGCAAAAAGGGGGGCAGTAAAAAGCATCTGTAGTTGATTGTGTAAGCCAGTTTTGGGAAACGTATGTTGCTAACTAACGCTGTCCGAACTAAAGATGGGCGAATCTGATAACGCGAAACTCGAAACTCGACGCTTTGACCTTTTTTCCCTCTTGTTTCGAACGATAAAGGTCAGAGTTTGGGCTCCAGAGGAATGCAGCTGGGTAAAGATAGCTCTTATGTCTGTTTGGGCCATATTGGGTTTTGAAAGACAACAACGAGGGCGACTAATTGTTGGCATTCATTTGCATCTTTCCCCTTCACTCCTTTTCCTGTGTTTTTTCGCGTCTGGATCTCGTCTCCCTTCACTTTTATGCAACTATACACCTAGGAAAACCTGTATGTAGTACCTAGATAACAATATGGAACGTGTCACGTTTTTTATTACTCTTTTGTTTTCCTTTACGTTGGTAAAAACAGTGTCTAAACAGGAGAAAACCACGTTTCTAACACTTGGATGCAACAATGACCAATATGTTGGCTACGTATAGACATGATCAGAGCGGGGCGCCTTAGATACTACTTATTTTCAAACGATGAACGATAATCATATGAAAAGAAAAGTGTAAGAAGAAATTATAATTACCTAGAAGTCGCCGTACTTCGCGTTGGTTGAGAAACAGGTTAAGTTTGCCCTCGACGCAGAATCGGTCCATAACGAGGCAGACGGCGAACGCGTAAATAAACCTGTTTGGGAATTGCATCTTCGGGGGCTGTTTTAAGTCTTAACTTTTATCTCCAACACTTGTCACTTCCTTTATTTTTTCCCCCTTGTAGAATACAAAGTTAACAACTCCAAAAAAACAAAGCTTGGACACTTCCGGGGACCCACTTATCGCAAAATGCACACAAAAAGACACTCAGCGTCCTCACCATAGCTTTATAATATGAAAGTACCCTTTTCCTGGGTCATTATTACATGCAATTTCGTTTACTAAACGTAATCCCAGGTCCACGTTTCCTTCGATTTCACGCTGGCCACGCGGCTACTTTCAGGCACGCACATACAACTTGTCTCAACGAGCGCTAGCCGCCGACTGCCGTTCCGCGAGCGTGGCTGCGAGTAGCTTAGACCCATCTGTCCAGGCAAAGGCTTCTTCGGGCACTCGTTCGTGTGGCGAAGGCGTAAAGCCCCACTTTCGAGGCCCCGATCTTGTTTGGCATTAGGTTCGCTTGTACATTAATTAACTGTCTTACAGCATCATGCTTAATGACGCCACCGTTCTCCCAATCCCCAATTTGGACGCCGGATGTTTTTCATCAAACGCCCAAAAGTCGAAGCTAATGAAGCTAATTAATCTTGATATTTTCTATTTGCATTTTTTCTTTTCCTTATTTCGCATTTGCAAGTCATCGACAGGAGCCAAGCAACCCACGCTTCGAGTTTCGTCATAAAAAAAACTCGTGCTGCTGTCACTAGCAAATCAAAAGGAGCGTAACTCCCTTCTACCTCTTCTACCTCCCTCAAATATTCCCCAAAAATGTATTAAAGTATAGTCGCTCATAAAAATAAAAAGGGGGTGTGAATTATTTAAGGGCTAAGATACAGAAACACCCCGCTCCTGCCCCCTTTCCCTATACTTTTCTATTGATTAGAGCCCATCACGTCTCCCCCCTTCTCCTCCCCTCTCATTAATTTACCTGCGCGCCGCCTAAAGCAAACCCTTACCGTCCACTTTATCGGTTCCAAAATCATCTACTGAGCCTACAACTAACATACCGTCCCTAAAGGACTCCCCATTGTTGGAACTGTCGCGTGATTCACCCTCAACCCCTAACGATAAAAACGCGGGGGCCTAAAACGCCAGAAGTGGACATAAGGAAGCTGTCACACTCCCCATGGCGATTTATTAGCGATCCTGCGCATAATAAATTCATCAGCTCCAACTCCCAAAACCAATTTTGTTTCCCCCCCCCTTTAAAGCCTAAAATCCTGAAAAATTACTTATTGTTTTCCCTTTTCTGTTTTAGACGAGCACTATTGTAGTATATAATACGGTACAACTCAAGATCATTAGAAAGTCGTTAAGGTTATTCAAACTGATAAGGATTTTCTGTAAGGTTGTAAAGTCATCGATATTGCCACAATGCGTTCGGGGGCGCGAAACAAAAGATCCAGAAATTGAGAAACACGCTCGTTTGGGAGCGATTGGAAATCGGTTGGGAATCAGCGGGGGATTCGTCCTAGAATCCTGGAGTCTTTTGGCTCAAAACCGACATGAATCAGCTCTGACGTTTCAATCCGCATGGGCCCGACCATTTTAACATATATTTTTTTCTAAGAGCATTGTTACCAAAAGTTTGGGATGCTTGTCTGTCTTTTTTCCCTCTCCTTTCTTTCTTCTTCTCAGGCTAACAGAAACACATTTAAGTTTCGGGGGCGAGCATTGCATTGAGGAAAAAAAAGAAGAAGAAGAGGAGCCACAATGCTATAAATCAATGACACCTTCATGGGCCTGTCGGGGTGGGAGAGAGGCGAAGGGGACGAAGAAACGTTACCTGTCGAGGTTCAGGGGTTTAGGAATAAGATAAACCACTAAGCGATCCATCACCCCCAAAGCTCCTTGACTTGGTAGCTTCACGATCAGATAACAAGGTAGCATCTTCTGACAAGGCCACGCAGACTGAGACAGGAAAGGTTTTCCCTACAACCCCCTAAAACCACAGGAATGATTCCAGGTCAAACTTTACCGGCAGCGAGATGCTAATTGCCTGCCTAGATTATTGACGTTTGTGTACTACAAACCTGGCAATAATGGAAAGAAAATGTACTTGCGCATAGTACCTAGATACAGTTTTAAAACGACAATAAACGCCAGTTCGGGTACGGGAATTCTTAAACACGCAGTCAGATACCTGAAAAGCTTTTAAAGGCCATCTATGGCAGTAACAGAATTACTTTCTATATTTAGTTGCGTGAGATGGTTTGTCATTCCCTTGGTTTCGCTTGCATTAAATAATGCTTCATTTTGACTTGTTAAACGACGTGTCGATGATTCTTGTTTATTTGTTGTTGTTATTTCAAAGGAGCGTTTGGGAAAGGGACGCTAAAATTGTGGGAATCTCGAACACGAAGAACTTTGTGAAAAGAAAAGGTGTGGCTAAAGAGGCACGAAGGGCATTGTTGGTAACGAGGGAGGAAATTCAGTTAGTGGGGGGTCAAAAAGGATCCCGACACCCCGAGGTTTTGGGACTAAAGGACAGTTGGGACGTTTGGGCAGCTTGGACTTTTGTTGGAATAAAGAGATTTCGAGAGACTTGGAAGGTGTCAAAGCTAGCTGGAAAAGCAGTTGGAGTTCCTAAGGAGAGATAATATTTACAGGAGGAAGAGAAAGAGAAGGAGCTTCCATACGTTTTTGGTTTGGGGGAGTGATGTATGTAGGAGGCGAGTTTTCCGAAATTTTCGCATTTAAAAGGGGAGGCATATAATGGGTCTGAAAGAAGATGCTGGTTGTGCGGGGGTTCCTGTTTCCTTTCCCGAGAGGAGATTCCTTTGGGTGTGAAAAGCCAAAGACCTCTCGCAGAACGAATTCAATGGCCAGGAAACGGGAGATTTCTTTCTATCCCTCGTCTTATTTAGGCGTTTGGTTTCATGTCATTGACAATTGCGAACGCTTTTGTTGAACGAGTTCAGTTGGGGGAACTTGTCAAGCGTCGTGAATAGCAAGAAAATAATGGTTTGGACAGAACTATGAATGCAAGAAGGTAAAATAACTTTAATTTCGTTTTCAAGGCATCACTTATTTTTTTCCATTTGTATTTTATTTTTGCCAGACGATTCTTTCCATTGAAAGGTGGACTATTTACATACGATAAGGGGGCTTACGGCTGCTGCCCATCTGTTGCTACTTTCGCAGAGGAAAACGCTCCAATGAGTCTTGTTTGGATTCAAGACTTTTTACAGTTTCTTGCTAGCGAGGGACTCGAGGGTTTGGAGGACTTGCTCAGCCTTGCAATTCTCCAGCGAAGCGCTAACTTCTTTGCCAAGTTCTAACCGCGGAGGGAAATGTTAGGTTTATTACTCCTACGAAATAATAACGAGGCATATGGAAATTTTCAGCACTTACCGTGCCGCGCGTAGATTTTAGGTAAAATACCACTGCATTCTCGCACCAAGATGGGAGTATGGGGGTTGTTTTTCTTGAGATTGACGTAAAATTTCTCCACAAACTCCCTATCAAGATCATTGCAACCTCACTTTCTGGTTTCAAGTCCACGAAGCTTGTTTTATTTAACATGCAATTTACTTTTTGTGCGACATTACGACAAGCACAAGCAATGAAACATTGGATTTGGAATGATATAGATGTGAAGTGGCAATTAAATTATCTGTGCCATAATGTTGAAATTATAATAGAGGGCATAATTTACCTTGCTCCTTTGCTGGCTTCTGATTTTTGACACAAATGGAGCCTGATTTCTTTTAAATGAGGGGCGAATTTAATCATTTTTCCAGCGGAAGCCATTTTCGAGCATGAAGAGCTATTCATAACATGAAGCCTTTTCTTACAAGGCTTGGGAGAATTTATTTTAAAGTTCCTTGACAGATACGCTCTCTATGAACAGAGAAATAAAGTTGATTAGGAATGCTTAGGGTTGAACCTGCCATCTGTTATCAAAATGGATAAGAAGCTCCAGCGCTAAGTTTGAATTAATCTGATTAGTGCTTCGCTCATAACGGAAAGAACATTACTATATTTGGGGAAAACGTTGAAATGATTACAAAGCGACTCTTTACAGCTCTATTCTGCCAAATCGTTTACAATATGCAATATCGTGCACACGTATGATTAATCTCCAACATGATCAATAAACAGTAATGGGGAACAGAAAGTTGGGGGATAATTTCCAATGAGAGAAACAGAAGCACACGCTCTAATTATGAAACACTCACCTGACTTTGCTAACTGGTCCTTTTTGCTGTGGGAGGGTATTTTTATTTGCATGGCCTTTTTATAGGTAAAATCAACAGAAATGGAATACGGATTTTTCTTTCTTTACAAACGAATGCTCTTTTGCTTATTCATATTGTTCAACATTAAGGAAATGTACGAGGTTAGCAAATCATCCATCTTGTAGCCCAAGGACGTTTCGCAGAGTAATTTGGAGCCCCGCACCAAGTTCCCAATGGTCATATGGAAATACGTATTTCCCGAGGACCAATTGGAGATCCTCGTAAAAGGATGCGTTACTAACAATTCCTATTTAAACACAAGATTAAAAACTTTTAAGAAAGATATAAAATGAAAATGAACCTTAGTCTGGGGATGAATTAAGCTGACGCCATGCTTGTTAATGGCAATAAGGAGTAATTCGGGATAATTAGGATCTGTCGTTTGCTTGACTTCAAAGAAGGCGGAGCCAAAAGTTGGCCAGCGGTACGTAATCTTCAAGAAATTGACTTTGGCGTCCTCGGGACTCATTCCTACATTACATAAAAAGAAAAGAATAAATAAGATATTCTTTAATGTTTCTCTAAATATCTCCAGTTAGGTTTACCAGTATCTTGGGCATGCGCAGCTGCCAAAGATTTCTTCCAATCGTTAACGTTTTGCAGTTTCATTAAATCTGCAGGGATCAATTCACGCAACATTTGGGGCAAAGCTTGCAACTCTTGCTTATTATCTCCAAACCGGACGCGATAAATCAATGCTCCTAACCTGACAGCTTCTTCTTTGGTACAGCGATGATAGCCTACACAATTTCGCAAGAAATGCTCATTAAATCTTCGCTTCTCATACGACAATCCAAGAAAAAGTTACCTCTTAATAGTTTGGGCAGTTCTTGGTGGTAATGGAAGATTATATCCGCGTTGCGGTCTTTCCCAGGCACCGTATTGGTCCACAGCTTTTTCATAAAGAACACCTGGTACGTAAACTGCGGCGTCACACCTGTCAAGGCCAAACCAACCACACAAATATTTAGACAAGTTCGCTTTTCCTATTCTTCTTTCAAGAGAGGGCTATACCGTCTTTGGTGGGCCTCGCTTTCTTGATCCAGTCAGTTAGATGACGCACGAAATCAAAGAAGAAATCTTCTTCGGGCACGGAGATGACCTTGTCCGCAATCTTCACGAATAAGCTGAATCCTTCTTCGGATTTGAGCGCCAAACGCTGGGAAATATTCTGACAGAAATCTTTTGCTCTAGTCGACGAATCCACTTCGAACGCCTAAACGTAGACAAAGTAATAGCAAATCAAAACTGGCTCATTAAAGATTTTGTATTTAATGATTTTCTTACTTCGTCAGTATCGTCTGGAAAATAGACTTTGTGGAAGATTTGGGTAGTTTTATGTTGAATGGCTTCGACTTCTACTTGGTGCGGAGGGTATTTGCGCTGTCCGTGACGTAAAGTTTTCTGCAGCCTCTGCAAGGAATCCATGGCGATGGGATGACGTCGCGTTCTCAAAAACAACGTTACTTCCTAAAAGAAGCCAAAATAAAAATCCCATAATCACCCAACTCATAAAAAAAAGAGTGAAAAGCACACGCCCATAAGCGACTCCACCCTTATTTACAACAATAGCATCCGGTGTGGTGTAACTTGACCCATTATAAACAAAAAACTTTGGCATCCATCAATGCTCAAGCATAACTAACTTATTCGACTTTACCATCTCCCCTGTTCCCATAGCTAACATTTAAAACAAAGGTACACAGTAACTACGATGACTGTCACTTAAACTGACCCGAATATAAGGGCCATTAAAAATCCCTAACTTACTTTGAGGAGGTTTTGGGAGCAGGCAAATAAACCAGTAGCAAGCCACATGAGTTCCCAGCCTCTTTCTTCGCTTAGCCGGTTCCGGTTATCGGTCAACTGTTTCATCACTTGGCAATAAATTTCATCCCGCAATTGCTCCTACATAGAAGAGGGATTGTACAGCAACAATAAAGAATAGAAAAAAGTTAAAGAAAACGAGTTTCTACGTGTTTTAAAGGTCCTTCGAAGATGATATCCGTGAGCTCATTGGCAGAACGCGTGCGCCGCCAGGGTAAATCGCCCATATATTTGAGAATGGCTTGGAAGGCGTAGACAGCTTCCTGGCTCAATTCTTCTTTGGTGGCCAATTTCTTCAATAAAGGCAGTTTAAGCGGATCGCGGGCGTGTTTCCACAACTCTTCGCGACTTCCTCGGCGGGCTGAGGTCAGCGTTAACGATTTGGGTAGGGTCCGTTTTGGTGGAGGTCTTTTGGGTTCAAGAATGTTAGCGTTAGTTTTTTATTGTACATCATTCAAAAAGTCATCAGGCAAAAAATACCTGAAATGGTCAAAGCTGTATTCTTCAAGCGTATGGGGTTTTTCCTGAGGCTCTGAACCATTGGTGGGACTAGCGTGTAATCTTCTCCCATGCTCCGCACTGTCGAGAGTAAACAGCGCCTGTATAAAGCGAACAGAACAGTTATTTAGCGAAAACTAATTAACTAAATCCAAATGCCCTTGTTTTCTTTTGCTTCTAGTCTCTCTTAATGATTCCTAAAAACGCTAGTAAGGTTTCTTTAGTCAAACAACAAAACAACAAAGTACCGAAAAGTTGTACAGCAGAGTACCGAACTTTCTGTCACGATTTGGCCTCAATTACCAAAAATTTGTCAAAAAATAACTCTTTCTTTCGCTTTTCGGAATATCATTCTTTAAACGTAATGCTAACGATTACCGGACTGGAAGCGTAAAGAAACGGTGGCGCAGTGTAAGGAGCATAATAGCCATAGTAGGCATACAATGCTGGGTCAATCATAGCTGCTTTCGTTCAGAATGTACCCGATCACAGAGAAATGGTCAAAAATTCACTGCACGCCACAACCATAACGGTGTTTATTTCGTTTGGGGGCTTTAATGACTGCAAAGAAAAGCCTCAAAGAAAATGTCCCGTTATGGAAAAGGACGAAAATAAGAAGTTGGAAGTTTTTTAAGAAACAAAATCGTAAAGAAAATCACGATCGCACATATCTCACCGAACGAACCGGGAGAAGCGGAGTGACTGAACTGACTAAAATTTGGTTGCCGACGCCAGGCGCCGTTTTACCTCACAAAAACCTGAAGTTGTGCCCCGGAGCAGCTTTGGTTAGCTCGTGAAAATGTGAGAACAGGTATAAATGAACGAAAGACAGAGCAGGTGTTGGATAACTTAGATGGGTATAAGAAAAGTAATATAAATAAATATAAAACAAAAGGCGTTCCCATAAGAGTTGGGGTTAAAGTCCTTTTTCACATTGGTTACCTACCCCCTGAGGCGAATCTTCACGGAATTTTGGACAGATATAAGACCCCGTGGTTCTAGTTCTTTCCAAGCGCTCTACGGCTTGCGCCTTTCGATGAAAAGCGACTTAATTCGGTTTCTTATTTAGTTTGAAGGCGTTTTCGCTTTCAAGGTTTTGAATGAAGTGTAATTTATGAACTATCTAGTATTCATTTCAAGAATCCCTGACCATGACGCAAAGCGAATCAGAAAGTAAAGAGTTTGAACAATTACAGGAAGAGATCAAAGGATGCCGAAACTTAGATCTTCCGTTAAAAAAATATAGACTTCACAAATTTCTTGACACTCATAGTCACAGTCATGTCAGTATCAGTACAGAGGGCATGACAGTTTCCGTTTCTCAAATGTGTGCCTTAATTTGTTTGAAAAATGTAAATTAATTTCACCTACTCGTAAAAAGGCAAAATTTGCGAATTTGGAGACTACAATCGCTTAGACATTATTTCTTAGAGTTTTTTTTTTATCGCTTAGACATTATTTCTTAGATTTCTTAGAGTTTTTTCAAGACAAAATGCACGCAAATTGGGTATATGATTATCAACATATCAAGTTATCGAGCACGCCATTACATGCGCAGAAGCAATGCGCGATCATATCCACCCAACACGTGGCCCAGCTTACAATAGCTAGGGTGAAAAAGGCTACGTAATGCTGGGGGGTCTGGGGATTAGTTGAAATGTGCTATCGAACAGTCATGTTCAAATTCAGTCAAATTCATAGTCAATTACTTAAAATTGAACATGCTCAGACCTTCAAAACTAAAACGGAACAGAAGTGGGGCTAAACTTAAATGTGGGGATGAACTTACCAAAATATCGGTAGAGGGTTTGCTGGTAGCAGGTAGCACGTAAACAGCTTCGCCCGGAAAATCGCCTTTCTGAGCGGTACGTTCACAGCGTCCCACGCACCAACCAGAAGTAAGTACAGTTTCACCAGTACTTTCATCTTCCAGCAGGATTAGATCGCCCTTGTTAAATGTTAAAAACGACGTGCTTTCACCTGTTAGAAATCATTTGATTGCTTTATTAGCAATTTTCTATTCGTATTCTAATCAAATGAAGCGAATTTTACTTGGTGCTTTGTAGTCCTGTAAAGCAATTACAAATCTAGAACGCTTCTTAAGTCCTTCAAGAAAGAAAACGACTAAGTCACGGATATCTTCCGAGTTGGGACTCTGGAACGTGAATTCCTCGCCCCGGACTGTCGAGAGGGTGAAAGTCTGCGTAAACGCTTTACTGGTCCTATCAGACAAGACGAAAGATATGAAAATTTGGTCACGATGTAAAATTAAGAACTTTACTTTTGACTGGCCACAGCAGTGATTTCTGGGAAGGAAAGCTCTAGTAGAACTTGTTCTTGGTCATCCACGACATACACGCCCGTCCAATTCACCGCAATAATGACATCATTCTTGGGCAAATTGGGCCCTAATTCACCGAAATCCGTCAAAGTGATTAGAAACAACTTTCTTTGCGAACGAAACTTTAATTTACCTGAATAACGGAAAGCTTCATAGAAGCGAGAGAACAGTAAAGGCCATTTCAGTTTGGCGTAGTTAACAATATCTTCTTTCACCCGACTCGTGACCACGTGATCTTTGACGTAATAGCTCTACAAAAGAAATTATTAAAAGGATTCCCTGAAAAACAAATCCTTTTACTTTTTTGAACGCTTGAGCCACTAGCACCGCCCAGCGGTCTAAAGCTTTATCGCTAGCAGTGAGGCAGTAATCAGGGATATAATTAGGCAGTAGAGTCATTAAGCGTTCTCCACTCCAATCTGTACCGTATTCAATGTAATACTGTTGGGCAGCCACCATGGCCAAATCGTCTTCCTTATCACAGCGATATTCTCCAAACTTGACCCCTCTTACCACCTAAACAAATAACAAAAGAAAGTTCCATGAACGTGCACACATATTTTTACAAAATACATAACTTTAGCAACAAGGGGAAAAAGAGAAAGGGTATTATACCTGTTGGTAAATCAAATTGGTTGCTACGGAATCTTCAATGGGGTCGTGCCAAGGCGCGAAAATTTCTTTGCGGAAGAAAAGTCGCCATGGAGCATTGCGTTCTTGCGCTCCTTGCTCCTTTGCGTACTGTTCGCATTGCGAAATGGCGTCCATCACATGATCCCCTCCGCTGCCCAAGGAAGATACCTATTTGAACAACGTGGGATGTTATTTTCTTTCCTTTTCTTCATTTTTCCACCAGAATTCACCTTATCGAATAAGGCGATGTACAAGGAAAACCCAAATTGGTCGTTTAAACCAATTTTATCAGATAATTGATTGCACAGTTCTCTAGCAGTAGTCGCGGAATCTGCTAATAGGGTCTTTGTATTGCCATCCATGAAGGTAATGGGTAACATCAGCGGTTTCTTGGACTTGGTGGCCTAAAAAGTATGGCAGTAATGTAACTAAGCATTTTGCTATTAATTGAGTTTTTGGTGTAATTACTTGAAGTTCTAGCCAGCTAGGAGGCTGGTTACGCGTTCCATTGTTGAACGTACGTTTCAAACGTTCTTCACAATAAGGAGCGTACCCCGGTGGTCCATCGCGGATAAAAGAGCGCAAGTATTTTACGAATTTATCGGAAGGAGCGAAACAACCCACACAAAGTGACAACAGGATCCAACCACGTGCGTGGGACGATTTGGAGGGATTGTTTGTCAATTGCTTGCAGATTTGGCTATAAACTTCGTCCCTGAAATTCATAAAATTCGGTATTTACTCCTACATCTTAGCTTAATTCTGACCTAAGTTCGGCTCGGAGTATGCCATGACCAATAATAAAGTGCAGTTTCTCCAAATTGGAAGTCGGTCGGGATTCCAGCCACGAATCATAGCTTTCCGTAGTATATTCATCTTCCTGAAGCTTGCGACGGACATCATCTCCCAACTTATTCTTCCGTTTCAAGGTCAAGGACACCAATTTGTGTCGAATGGAGCGTTGTTTAGTTGAAACTCCTTTATACGCTTCCTAAAATTAAGTAAACACGAATAATACACCTTTTTCTGGTCTTTTTAATCAAACCCAAATTTATAAAAAAGATCTCTTACAGCTTCCATCCCCATAATTTGAGCCTCCTGGAAGTCTTTCGTGCGGATAAAATTGCGGCCCAAGGTCGCTGATACTTTCGACATGACTGAAGTATTGTCCCGATCCACAGTATTATACTTGGGTTCGGGCAAGTCACCCATGAACCTCAAAATTGTAATCCACAAGGCCAACGCCGCCTGAAAATGTAAAGATATTACCCCCAAAAGTCGATTTTTAGTTAGAAACAGAACGTAGATTAATTAGCTAATTATAAATACTTTACCAATTGATCGCCTTGAGTTTGAAGAGGTAGTAGCGAAGTTTTGAGCGGTTTTCTGGAGTACTGGTGGCTGACGTTGCCTTGGAAGTACGTTACGGCGAACTTCTGGAACTTGTACTCGGACAAGTCTTCGCCGTCTTCGTCCTTAACGGTCGGCAACGCTGTTAACATTTCATGTTGGTCATCCTTAGGCGCCGGTAAATCCTAAAGCCAAAATTAAACCCCATGAAAAAATACGCAATTTTCTCAAGTTGAAGAGTTGAATCCAAACTTACGCTGAAAGCGGATGGCGCAGGCGCATCGCTGCCGTTATCAGGGAAGAAGTCGAACATGGCGTCCACCAATTTGCTGTCATCCACGGGTTCATCCGCTTTGAGCACAGCATCCTTAATCACTCGGTTGTTAATCTCTACCTTGAGTCGTTCCGCCATCAACACATCGTTTTTCATACGTTCCATCTCCAACAAGCGTTCTCTGTAATGCTGCTCTGCAATTTCCCTGTAACGCTTATTTCCCGCCTTTTTCAACTCGCGTTCTTCTTGTTCCCTTAACCTCAGCGCGTCCACGCGATGTCGGTAGTCATACTAAAATATTACAAGAAAAACGTGTCTTTACAATTGCGAAAACTATCATGACGAATTAATTACCTTCATTTTCTTGTATTGCCTACGCGCAATCATACCACGCACGTGAGCTTGGAGCGTTGTAGCCGCCCAAATCTTGCGATGATAGTGACGTCGAATGAGATATCCTCTACAGCGCGCCTATGTCAAAGAATTTTAAAGAATCAGAATCAAAGGAAAATTGTATCCAAAAATAAAAATACTATAAACATGAATAGTACCTGCAAACGAACCACGTGACCACGTAAATGGCGGAAACGGTGAGACAGAATCCGGGATCGGATCAAGGCTTGTAGCCGCATGTAGCCGACACGCATGCGCGCATAATTGCGCTTCTGCGCATGACCTCGCCAGTGCTTTTGAATGGTGATGGCGGCAGCGCGCATGCGTAAGAACTTGCGCCGGTAGTACCAGCCTCTGACGCAGCGTTGGATGATCAGAATCTTCTTTGTAAGTACGCGATCTCTTTCTTGCTCCAAAAAGAGATCCTGCGCGTCCTTAAGGAAGACTTTGGTTCTACCCAACTGGTAATCGGCGTTGCCCAGCACTGCTTTGCAGATTTTATCGGCTGCTTGCCTACAATCCACCTGCCGAATCGGAGAAAACTTATAGCTTTACAATTGATAAAGCACAAATAGCTTACTTTATGGGCTGGGGGGCAGCCAGCGATCAAAAAACGGTATCGGTCTACAAATTCTCGGAAAGTGTGACGAATAGGGTAGCCTGCTCGTCGAATCCGGATCGTTTCCATCATTCCAGAATATCTGAGTTGGCGGCAACACAACTCTCGGTCAAATAACTACAATTTGCGGACGACATTGATAGAAATTCAAGACTTTGACTTAAAAGAGTGTAATTTTTTGTTTTACTTTGGATTTCTTAAACTCGTTGGGCTTGATGCAACGAATAAAAAACGGTTGACAACAGCTCAACGTCTTCATGAGGGCATCCAAGGATTTTTTAAATTGCGTGGACAGGGTAGGAGCTTTTTTACGTGTTTCTGCGCCCATTGCGATATCTTCTGCAAAGAGGTGGCGTAGGAATTTGTTGGCTGACACGTGAATGAGCTGCATTAAATCTGCACTGAAAGTGTCCCGGTTTTTCTCAAGGAAGCCTAAGGAGTGTCGAGAATAAGATTACCTTGAAAGATTCGAGTTTTCGGAAATAAAATCATTACCTCGAGCGTCGTAAAGGACGATGCCAGCAAAGTGGTTGAATCCAAAAGCTGCGTGAATATCTGATCGCGGTTTAACATAATTCCGGTTAGTGCCATGCGATTTATTCAATTTGGCCAGCATAGTTTGATCCGTGCCCTACACAATATTAATTTTAAAATATTAGAAACATAAGATTCTGTTAAAAAATGAATATAAACCCATTGGAAACGTGGAAGTTTACCTTTGGAAATTTGGATTCTTCATCCACCAAGGCCATAATATTCATGGGCCGGACGGCTATTAAATCTAACGCTTGTTGGTTATCAACGAATTCGATATGTTGCCAATTAATCGCCTCTTGGTTATATTCTTCCTGTTCTAATTTGAAGATATGCCGCACGAAGAACTGCTGAAGGTTTTCGTTGGCATAGTTGATGCAAAATTGCTCAAAACTAAGGAAAGATACATGGAAATTTCAAGCCAAAACTTAGAAAACGCAACTAAGCTGTTACCTATTGACGTGAAAGTTCTCGAATCCAAAAATATCCAAAACTCCGATATGACACGGCTGGTACTGCGAAGGTTTATGAATGGCCTCGTTAATCTTCTGAACTATCCAAACGAATAGGCGGCCATAGATTCCTTTCGCAAAGGCATCTCTCACGTCAATTGCTTGCTCTTTGGGAAGTTTGGAAGTCTGTAGTGCAGAACATGAAATAACATAAGGAAGAAAGGTATGTTAAAAAACTGACAACAGTTGAAACATCTCTTCAAATCGTATTTTGGAACTAATTGACAACTTACGACACTGTCCCCTTGTGCGAAAATCGTTTTCATGGTCAAAGCCTCAATTAAGGACTTCTTGTCAACGCCCAATAGCCTCGAAACTCGTTCAGCGTTGGTGGGATCGGGGACTTCGGAAGCATCCATGTTATTAATGACAATTCCTTTGAAACTAATGTTGCCCATATGCAGCAAAGCAGCCAAAATTTGCAAAACTTGCCACATATCGGGGTCGCTGAACATTAGGACCTTCATGGCTGAGCGAATATCTGCAAATTCTGTTGCATCATCCCGTCCTTCGCACGTGGTGCTGCCGCCCTGAACCAACACAATCAAGCACAAAACCAATCAAATGAATTGGAAATTCAAACCACTTTTTTTTTTCTTACCCCAGTTAAGTATTTGTACTGAGTTGCCTCAGTAAGCTCCAGTTTTGCCCGTTCTTCCCGACTCATTCCGGCCAACATGCAGTAAAAGATGTGGTAATTGCGTTCGCCGGAACTTTGCGCCACAATTCGTGACTTTTCAAGCAGATATTGCTCGATATTCGCTCCTTCAATGACCCCTTGCTTCGTAAATGCGATATCGATGTATTTTCCGAAACGCGAGGAGTTGTCGTTTCTTATGGTCTTGGCATTTCCGAACGCTACAAAAATGTAAAATTTCGTGATTTTAGCTTAAAAAATATAACTCAACGATACTTTCAAATAAAAAACATTAAAATGTTTACCTTCTAAAATTGGATTGGCTTCCAGGATTTGTTGCTCAATCCAAGAATGCTTCCCACTCGTGGCCGCTAAATACTGCAGAATCAGTTTCGTACTCTCTGTTTTACCCGCTCCAGATTCGCCACTTTACCAAATGAACAAAAAGTGTTCTTTATTTCAGTTTTTAATTATGGATTTTATGTCACGAAGAGATACGACCCTCATTACCTGATGACAATGCACTGATCTTGACCGTAACGCTTCATTTGCGAATAGCAATTATCGCCAATGGCAAAAATGTGGGGCGGCAATTCGCCAATTTTCCTTTCCTTGTACAATTTGATTTGGTCGCCCGTGTAAATTGGTAGAATTTGATACGGATTCACCGCCACTAAAATGGAGCCCGTGTACGTCTACGCAAAAAGAAGGTTTAAGCCAAAAGAGTATACATATAAATATGAAAAGAAAACTTACATAGATTATACTATCATTGTAACGAATGTGCAAATTCCGCAAAATTCCAGCTTCGTGCAAATCTCCCAAGGAAATCATGTCCTCCACTCCATGTACCGAAGTGGGGTGCATCGCTTTGATTCGTCGTTCTGGAGTCAGCCATTCTTCCTATAGAAATTATTCACAAAGAAACTTGTACTTACTACTTAAAAGGAAAATGAAAAAAATATCAAGAAAAAGGTTAAGGCACCACCCACATCAAAATAGCAATGACTCAAAAGCTTATAATGTTAGCAGGACAAATGATTACGTTATCAAGGCTTTTTTTATTTTTGTACCTTGTTATCGTCGTCTCGGACTTGAATTTTACGCCCTTCAGCTGAAACTACTCGGGCTCCAATCGCCACATCAAATTCTCCCTTGGTTGCTGGTTCAATCCAGATGTAATCTCCCTAGAAACAAAAAATTGAGCAAAAGTTATGCTTTCGAATACACGAAAGTTCAGAGCCAAATTAGCTCACACAGAATACTTCAATAAATTAAAATTTTAGGCGAAAATCACAATGTCCTATTCTATATAGATACACAAAATAGCAACACCATAACTCACGACTAAAACGACATGCGTAGAAGACGTCTGTTTCACGAAAGGTCGCTTGGGTTTGTCCCCGGCTCCCATTTCTGACCACAATTCCGATTCCTGGCTAAAGTACCGTCGAAATTTTACAATTTCACAACCCAAAACCTAACATTCGGCACTTCATTCATGGCCCAGACTAGAGCGCCTAATCAACCAAACTCTGGCTCATACCTAACACTTTCTTATCTATGGTCAAGAACCTCCCAGCTGTTACGTAAATAAAAAAGAAATAGATAAAGAACGTCTGATTAATTCTCATAATTAATTATATGCCATTTATTCACACTTCAAAACTAATTATCAGCTCCTTTAACTTTAAGAATCGTTTCCGTTTCTCTTATAGAAATTTAGTTCTAGTCCTACAAATTCTCACTGATATTACACAACTAAGACGACAGATTCCAAACATGGCATTATCTCGACAAAAAAAGAAAGTGATAGTGATAAGCAAAGTATTAGACTAGGCTGATAACCTTTTTGGAAGTTTCTACACGTCAGTAACTTGTCTGAATGACTTGTCAAGCGATCCTTGTTTAAAAAAAATCCATAAAAGAAAATACCGTTTGACAACGATTCCGTGATCGGGTGACTGGTACCGATGATACCGATACACCAGATGCTTCACGAGCCCTACTGCCCATTTATTTTTCTTGGTCAATTTTTTTGGCGGCTGTGGTTTTTCGAGAAACAAACAAACAAAAACGGACGCTTTTCTGCAGGTCACCCTAAACAAGTAAATTTCAATTCTGAACTGGGCAACGAAAACAGCAGAAAACAAGAGCGAATTTTGGGGAAGGGACCCAAACAATGATATACCAAATAACGCAATTCAAACCGGACGTCCGGTCAGAAAAGGGAAAAAAGGCGTGGTTCATCGCCATATATTAATTATTTCGAGATTATTTCCGGTAGCATCATCCACTCCCAGCATCATCATTTCCACTTGAACTGAAAACTAGGGAATTTGGTGGAATTTTTACATACCCTCGTAACGATGACCATGTTGACTCATATATCTAATTGAACGTGCAATCACTTCAAGGTGGTTGGACGTATCGGAATTTTTGTCTGTAAATAAAAAAGAAAATGAGGAACAGCTGTTAGAAGAATTCAAGTGATCCGTGCAGACACTTCACAGTTATGTTGATAAACGAGCTAATGGCTCTTCTTCAATGACGCATTAACGCGTGTTTTCTAATCTTATATGGCCCCTGCAGGTGTCGAAATAGCTTAAAAATCTACTCCGAACCCTACGCTACCAAAATAGTCCCTGATTTTTGTAGTACATGTAGTATTCTATATATAGTAGTATACTGTGTAGCATACTGTATATTCTTGTAGTATTTTAACAATAATTCTTTGCACAGTTCGTTTTGCTTGAACTTTGTTTGCAAATGTTTTAACAGCCGTTCACGAGTATTCTTGGCATGCATGACTTTTGAAAAGGCACGTGACTCCGTTTTTAAAATTCCTTTCCATACTGGCTTAATTACTCATTCGTGCATGATGGCAGACACACTACCAGAAACTAACTTTATGCTCTAGTTTTAAGACAATTTCTTGGCTCCTGCCTTTTAAAACTAACCCTCAACAAAATTAACCTTTAGACTACGTACTAAACATCGTAAGTCTCACGAATTAAAAAAAACTATATGCAAAACTATTAGAATTCGCAACACAAATTAGTACCCGCAAAACTCTTCCAAACTTCTATTGCCACTGTCCTTCAAACCATCCTACGCAAGTGAGCCCTTTTCCCACGCACACTCGCGAAAGAAACCCGTCCTTCAGAAATAAATAACAATAATTCCCAAACGTCACGTCACTTCCAATACATACCTACACACACAAATGAGTAAACCTTCGTGGGTTTATGTAAAGAATGGGTTAATTTAAGGTACATTTTAAAATTAACTGGAAGAAAATATTCGTTAAAAAAAATCTAGTCAGCCTAGATACAAAAGAAATTTAGTTACGGAGTTCACTCCAAGTGAGCCTATACTGTATATATTTCAAGCAGAGGCATCAACAGGTTTGTGTATGCATTTTTGTGACTCTCGGGAAATAAAGAGTTCCGGGGATGGTTTAGGTCGGCTGTGGCTGGCTGCGCGGTCTGGCTTCAGTGGGAACTACCAACTGTTAACTTTCTGGTTGCTCCAGGATATACAAAACTGCTAAGTATATGCATCTTTCCTATCATCCTGTGAACCCGAGCCAGAATTTTTACATTCGATGCTATTGGCCCTACGAATTAGCTATGGATCCTCTTGGTTACTAAAGCAGAGCAAAGGACATGGATATGCGCCTGTGCAGCTCCAAACAGGAAAAAAGAAAAGGAAAGCTGGCGTCAATCACCCACAAAAGAATTCTTTCGAAATAACTCTTCGAACTTCGTCTGCAATTTAAACCATTTTCAGGTTATACTGTTTACTCCAAAATTAAAATAGTGAATTCTGTTGCGCAAGGAGGAAAACATCTGGAATGTTGTGACCTTTGATTCGCAACGAAACCCCATTGTCTTATATAGTGACAAGAGCCGGGAACCCGAACCGGAAATGCCCTATATCACCAATCAAGCTCATTAACGCGTGTAGATAAAGCTCTTTACTCTCTATAATTTTTCTTAAAAATTGAACTTTTACCTTAGGAAATGAAAGATATTTTCCTAGAATTTAAACCTAAGGTAAAAGCGGTGCACCTGATATCCGAAAGCTAACCGGTTTTTTTCAGGGCCAAAATACACACGGATTAACCTTGGGCTCTTCTCGTTTTATGGGTGAAAAAAGTTGAAGCCCATGTACCTTATTTTTGGTGTAATCGATTGCCTAATCACGAGGTTAATTTGCGGCACAAACTGGAAATCCGAAACGAACTGAAAACCAAAAATTCCGATCCCACCTCTGAAATTGCACCTTGCACTTTAGTTTAGAACTCGAAGCTTTTGTTTTCAGAGAGGCCAGGAATTAACAAAGTAGCGTAAACTGAGGGAAGATCACGCTCGGACGCATTTCTGCGTCTGCCGACAAACAATTCACAATGGATTGCTTTTGTTGTTGTTGTTTGCTTGCTCTCTGAAGGGGGCCCAAACACCGAAATTTTTGTGGGAATTGGAAATGGATTTTAAAGAGGAACTGAAATAGCACAAGGTTTTGTATCCAAAGACCAGCAAGACTGCCCAGCGGCCACTACCACTGCGGGAAAGCGCTGCAACTGGAGCCAATTTCCTTGCTTCAACCCCTTGGAAAAAGTGTGGGGGCTTCCTCTTCCTCTACGTTAGCTTGTCTGCCTTTTGGGTTTGCTTTTGGTTGTGCTACCTTCTCTACCTGTGCATTGGTGTCAATGCACCTGGCTGGCGGCACCGGAGCACCGCTTGGGCTTCCCTAAACCTTCTCTAGCTCTTTGCCTTTCCATACCAATCCCGTTGTCCCTTTCATTTAGCGCGGAAATTAAGAAAATTAGTAGAAAACGAGCTCTGAGCGCCATCTCCTGCGATCTGCCGGAAATGTTTGTATCCTGAAACACAATGCATTTAATTTATTTCTCCTACGATTTGCTTTTGCTTCAGTCTCACATTCAAAACTAACTCTAGTTGGATTCTGGCTACTGAAGCTTTTTTAAATTATCTATTATATTTACGTACATTTTACTTTTTGGAATAATAATAATAATTTTTGGAGTAATAATACCTTTTTAAAAGACTCGAGATGAAAATTATACGGCTTTCGGTTGCGAATTTCATAGAGGCCGGTTCCAAGCCTCTTTTCGAAGGAATATTTTGGAGCTTAGGATCCACGCTTCTGTTCATTACGGTGCCTCATTGTACAGTACAATAACTTAAACAAATGACCCATATACAACGTACTGTCCTAATGGCTCGCAACTGCGTGTCTGGAAACAGTGCTGCGAATAACCGTAATGGTATTTCGTAGTGCTGTTCCCAGACGCACAGTTGCGGGCCATTAGGACGGTACGCTTTGTTGGGGTCGTTTTTTAGCTGTGACAATACTTTAATAAATCGTCTGGAGTTTACCCTTGTTTTCAAACGTACTGTTCAGTACTGACATGATCGGTTGCTATATACGGATTCGTAAAAATTACACAATTGGTCGAAACGACGGAAAAGCAATATCGTTGGTCCATTTGGAAAGTCCGTATAGCGGTCAATAGGTACTATACTATACCTCTGTACTGTCGTACTACACCTCTGAGTCATGTCGGGTAATCGCCAAGTTTCCCTAGTTTCAGATCTTAAGATGCTTGAAGAAATTTCACTTAGTTTTATCCAACCCCAATTCTTAATGTGAAATTGATTCTTCAAAGAATGGAAAATATTTCGTAATCCGTAAACTTCGATTCTCCTTTAAGCTTTATTACTCTAGAAGATCGCAGTTTCCCAGCTAGAGCAAGACCAGTAGTTAAGTAAATAACGTGTAGCAATCGAAGCGTATATTTTAGTTGCTCTCTAAATTTTCACAAGTCGTGTTTTTTGCTAAAAAGTTTGCCAATCGGGAAGTCTTCTACGACTTTTTATCTAGCATATCCCGGTTCCGTTCCCGCTCTGGATATGTTAACAAATTTCCCCACATTGGCTGGAAAACTAAATTGTGAAAAAAACTTATTATGCAGGAGAGCGAACCGAGTTTCTATTTACCTGTAAAGTTTTCGTCGAATAATCAGAGCCATTTTCTTGTAAGATAAGATCCCAAAATCAACAAGTCCCTCAAGTCCATCCATCTAGAAAGAGAAGAATCGCAATAGAATCAGAACTCCTTTATATATCACTTGCTAAAACCCCAATATCATTTCCTCGGAAACTTTCTCAAGCAAAATTTCTCATCTCTATAGATTTTCGAACTACCGGTCAGCAACAAAAACATAGGAAAAAACATATCTATTGTTCGCCTCGCGTTGCTAATTTGGCCATTCTATCCACAGACTTCTCGGAACCAGCTCCAAAATTCTGTTTCATATTAAATCCACGACTAATGAAATAAAACCAAAATAACAAAAAAGTGTACTGTACTCTTAAATAACCGATTTATTTTTAAAAAAATTAACCATCCCATCAGGACGTCCCTGTAATTCGATTCAGGAATTCCGGGTTTACAAAGAGGGCCAAGAGAAAGAAAGGTTAAGCGGAGTGTGAAAAAGGTAAAAGATTGCAGTAAAGCTCACCCTAACTCCTTTCAACCCCAGCCGTCAATGATTCCGGTAAATAAGTTTTCCCATTAAAATGCTGTAATACACAAGAAATCCCGACCCAGTAAAAAAGAAAAACGAAAAGAACTTTCGCATTCTTCTCGCTCAGATAGTTCTACTTGAGTAATCCCTAAACAAAAGCTCTTTCCCCAGCGATTTGAGTATAAAATGAACGAGCTCCGTCGAGAAACAGTATCAGTCAGCTTCTCAAACTGCAATACCAAACAACTCTAACCTTCTAATTAAAGAGTTTAATTAAACAACTTTTTAAAGTTTGAAATCATGAAGTTCTTTGCCATTTTTGCTGTTGTCCTTTTGGGTAAGTTTTCCGAATTCCCTTCAGTTCAAAGTCCTAAAGATTGTATTCCTAACTGATTATTTCAAGAGTTTTGGGAATGACACTTACCGCAATTAAAACTAATAATTAATTTAAAATTATATCATAGGGGCCGTCGCTGCAGCTCGCGCTGAGACCAAAACCGTATCGGAAGATGAAGCTAATCGCGTAAGTTTCATGTCAATATTCATAGTAAACTAGAAATATTCCTACAACAAATAAATTGAAAAACTGTAACAACTTTTGGGCGGGGCTTCTTGCAGGACAAGCGCGGATACGCGAGTGGAGATGAAGAGCTATCTGGTTACGGGCACGGTGGCGCTACTGCGATTGCTCAGAAAGCTTCCCAAAAAGCCAAAAGCGCATTGAATGCGCAACATGTTGCTGGCGCCGAAGCTTCCCAATACGCCAAATCGCAACTCGCTGCTGAAGCTGCCAAAGCTGCTCAGCTCGTAAGCTCCTCCCCTCTTATTTACCTTTTTCCTTCATCATTTGCATTGCAAATTAGAATTTTGAGCTCTTATTCGTTCCTTTAAACCTGTTTTTAGTAAACCTGACCGCAAAACGAGCTCCAAATTCAAATTCAATGTCAATTTTTTTTCGAAAGGAACATTTGATTAATTACTTCAATTAGGCTCAAGCTGTGGTCGCCGCTAAGCAGCATCAAGTTGCTCAACTTTCGCAAGCTGTAGGGGCTGCCCAAGCTGCTGCATACGCCGAATCTGCGCAAGCCAATCAGGTAAATTAAAGCAAAAAATACTTGGACAATTTTCTGATCGAAGGGTTTTTAAGGCGGAAGAGGCAGCTTTGGCCGCTGAAGCCACCAAACTCCAGGCCATCCAACAAGCCCAGAACTTGTGGAACGCCGCCAAGGCTGCGCAGGCGCACGCCGAGCAGGCCATCACTTCCTGGAAGGCTGCCCAACAACAGTTGGCTTCTCAATCCCAGATGGCAGCTCAAGCCCAACAAAATGCCCAAGCTTTGGTCTATAAATTAAAGTCCGCTGAAGCTGATTTGGCCGGCGCACAAGAAGCTGCGCACAAAGCTGCCATCGCTGCCAAGTCTGCGCAAGCAACCGCCTCCGATGCCGCTTACAATACTGGCTACGAACACTCGGCTGGTACTGCCCGCATGGCTTACCACTAAAGGGAGCCCTTGTTTTCCCCCAAAGTTTTCCTTGAAATAAAATACAGGAAAATTTGAATGAAATTTCTGCTTATTTTCTTATTTAGTCAATAGAATATTCTCATTTGCTTTTCATTTTCACTCCAGAATCTGTAGCTCCTGTAATGTAAGTTCGCCTTTCTGAATATATATGTTATTCATGCTCCTGGAAATCCATTCCTACAATTAACAAAAAAAAAATCATGAAAACTCTAGTTTAAAATATTACAGGAAATCCTCTTTGTTCAATGGCTTGGAAAATCGAAATCCTTGAACCCAAAAGCATTACCGTACCGCTACATTAAAGAGGTTGAAGAAAAGTCATATAGAACTAGGTAACCAGGTTAGGAAGATTCTCCAATTCGATTCGCACTAGAGCAATTCTTGGCTTTTCCTCTCTGAGCTCCAGAAAACAAAGGGAATTCGGGGAGGAAAAACAGATCCGAAAGGTTGAGAATGGGAGAATAAGACGAAGACCAGGATTCGGCAATGCTTTAACCCTAACCAGGAGAGCGTGATGTGCAGTCGAGCGTTCTATATTTCTTTTTTTTAGTGTCTTAACCTTTTTTTAATGGTATCAAGGAAAATGTGTGTCTTTATTATGTATCACGTGCAGCAGAGCAAGATAAGGGCAAGGAAGAAGTCAGTTTAATCACCTTGGGGCAATAGGCTAACTGGCTTACGGTACATAACTCCATGGCCAGCCGAAAAACTTACAGATTTTTTTATGGCAGTTTGACTTCTCTTAGGTTTATATAATTTCTACGGAAGTGTAGTCTTGTCACCTACTACAATGTATATCCTTTAAATCTGTTACTTGAAGATAGTAAAAACAGTAGGTTAAGTTCTACAAAGTATCTATCCGCCCAAGTATTTCGTAGTAGGGTATCGAACAAAATTGAACAGTTTTTAAACATTTCTTTTGATTTTGGTAAAATAATGGAAATTATTTACATTTCACGTTTGGTCACGTTGAGTTAGTTTTTTCTAGCTAAATTCCATAGTCACAAAAACAAGTGGAAGATGCATACTTTAACCAATTGAATGCGTAAGATATGTTTCTGGCCCTTTCTGATGTAAAGAAGTAACTGTCAAAAATTCTAACACGACAGTTAGAAATTCTCATAGAAATTCCAGAATATTTCCCGTTCGTTATTTCTTTATAAGGACAAGGAAGGGTTCGATTTATTCGACGTGTGGTCCCAAAACCCTAGAAACTTAATTCACAGTCCGGCAACTTCGGTTCATCTTTTACGACTTCCTTTACCAACAGCTTGCAATAATCACATGCCAACATTGTATTAATGCCATAGTCAAACCAGACAAAAAAATGAAGCTTATAACAGACTGCTTTAGTTCCGCTTCTTTAATTTGCGATAATTCTATTTTTTCCCTCCCATATAATTTGGATTCTTCATAACTAATTCTTGTTTTAAAAATTGTGTTGGAAAAAGGAAGGGGCCATTGACTGACCCTGATTTTTTCCGCCAAAAAACATATATCATCCTCTTTTTTTATTACTATTCATTAGGAAAGGCGAGCTGGGAACGCCAGGATTTTCCTGGTTCTCTTTTTCTCTAATACTGTCTCCCTGCCTTTCTTGGTTTCCACTCGTGACCAAAACTCGCGAGACAAAGAATAGCACAGTGCATCATGTGGGCTATAGGGAGTTCTCGAGGTACAATAATGCAATATATAACCTCTTCCCGGAGTTAAGTAACCATCGCAATATAACTATGAAAGAAAAAGAAAAAAGAAGCTAATATGGACCGAGTACCAGGAAAATGTAACCCCTTACCTATCGACCTCATTGCCTGCTGCCATAAGGGTGTCTTACACGTCTGAAGACATTTATACAACTTCATAAGGGCATAGAAACGTCGCAATACAAAGTACAGACAATTCCCTAGATTTCCAATACAGATACGTTACACGTAATACACACTTGTTCGTGATTTGCATCCCCTTAAAAAGCGAGTTTCGAACTGCGAACATGACTTACACGTTTTGCGTAAGTCCCTGATAAATGATCTAAACAGGAAGTGAATAGCTTATGTGACTTGATATAGCGAAGGCAATTTCTGCTACAAAAGCCCAGACTTTTTTTATTTGGGACATTACGAGGTGAGAGCATCCTTTATTGTGCTCGCAGCTATAACGTAGGACTGGGCAATCCACTTTTTCCTGGTTACACAAAAGAATGGCGCGTCCAAGACCCAAGGCAGGTTGCACTACCAACGTCTAGGTCATCCACCGAGCGTCATGCAATCCATTCGAAGCACCTGGTCCTTTCTGTGAACGAAAAGTTGCATCCTCCAAAGCTGCTCTGCTCCATTCCGCGCAAAAACTAACTTCCTTCTGCCTGTAGCAGGGTCCTTTGACTATGATAAACTGACTCCCGAAAGCCTCCCCCACTATAATACATTCCTCGTACCCCGACAACCCCTGTTTGCTGTTTGATGTATGCTGCTCCTTGTGGTTCGATAGGAATTAGCTGACCACAAGGAGCCATAAAGGAACACCTTGTGGCAACTATGAGATAAGTCCCAACAAATGGTATACCTTCAATTCACCAATAGCTCCCAACGGCGCTCCGAGTCAGTAAAAGAATTTCTGCCAACCAGAAACACAAAAGGTAATTTAATAGCAAAGGGATGTGCTGAATGAGTTGCCATGGGGAAAAACGCATTACAAACAGTTTGAGTTCTACCTTTAATTTGCTGTTAACCACGTTTACTGGCACACTATTGATGAAAAATGTATGGGCGAGAAAAAATAACGGGACTTGGGTGATTTAGTGTACACTTTGGTTTTGCGGTATTGCCCATCATATTCTACCCAACCCTCTCTTGGTTTGTTCTTTACCTTCTTCTTTCTTTATCCTTCTTAATACGAAATGTGTAGCTTGTGGTTACGGCCCTGTAACGTATGTTTTCCACGAGAGCAATACTGCAATACATAGGAAATCCGCTCATGTGTTGCACACGCTATTTATAAAGGTGCCTGACTCTCCAGACACTATCGTCAGTCATCGCATTGGAACGCATTTGTACAGTAAAAAAAATAAAAAGTTAAAGACAGAAATCCCCAAACCAAATATCCGGAATCTTTTAAAAAATTCCTTGTGGATTTTTGTAATTTTTTTGGATTACAGAATCATGGATTACCGCTTCCCAGTTTTCGTGGCGTGCTACTGTCTGGTATTGGCTCTCATGACCCAAACCGGTCAAGCCAATCCCGTTAATAATACCCAAGTACACCCAAGTTCGCCCAGTCCTTCCCTGAATAATACCATGGTGAACCACCGAAAAGAGAAACGTAAGTTTAGAAGCACTACAGAATTGTATCCCGTCTCAAGGGGAAACCGGTTCTCCGGTTTAAATTTGGTCCTTTGTTTACTAATAGTTATCAACTTGACCATCTCGAATCACTTTGAGTATGTTGCTTGGATATCAATTTTTGACACAAGCACTGCTCCCCAAATTATCGTTAAATTTAGAGCTACCGACAATATTTTGTCGGGAAGAGATCAGTAAATAATTATTTTTTTGGCCAGTTTTCAATATATTTTCCGTGATGAGGATCGACAATAGCCAATGCAACGCGTCCAACAGCAACAATGTGATCGGAACTTGCACTTCGGCCATGGAATGCCGTGGTGAAGGGGGTACCGCGTCCGGTTCTTGTGCAGCTGGCTTTGGAGTCTGTTGCGTTTGTACGTTTATTTTATTTCTAATTTTTCAAATGTAATTTTCTTAAAATTCCGATTTAAAAATTAGTCAATTTGGGGTGCTCCGCAAGTACTTCACGGAATATGAGCTACTTCACGAGTACAGCGACCACTAACAGTCTGTTTTACAATTCGGACAACTCTTTGACGCAGTCTTACACTTGCGAGATTAACGTCCAAAAAACTAACAAAGACATCTGTCAATTACGGTAAATATTACTGTTTGATCGAAAAATGTTTACAAGATATATAATTTAATAAAATAATAAAATTAGATTGGACTTCAAGTCCTTTTCGATTGCTCAACCTGACGGGGATGGTCTTTGCACTACGGATCAATTCATTGTTGTGGGAGCTGCTAATCGTGTCCCTACCATCTGCGGTGACAATACCAATCAACATTGTAAACATTCCTATTAAGTTCATTCTTACGCGTCTTAATCTAAATGGTTATAATACTTAAGTATTGCTGCATATGAAGCCGGGTCAGAGCCAATGGAAGCTCCGCTTCACACTCAATACCATGATGAACGCCCAAAGTCGGACGTGGAACATAAAAATGTCGCAAATTCCTTGCAATTCCATCCTCACTTGTAAGTATTGGTCTTCTAAGTTAACATACTCATTCTGAAATCTCAAATTGAAATTTTCAAAATTAGCGGACCCTAATTGCCTGCAGTATTACCAAGGGGCCAGTGGAAGGATTCAAAGTTTCAATTTCGCCTTTCTAAATACTGCCCAAGCCAGTACTTTAGGTCTTCCTGGTCGTCAACTTTCCAACCAAAATTACGCAATTTGCCTTCGCGTAGAAGACGTAAGTTTTCATTAAAAGATCCTACATTTGTCTCTAAAATCTTCGCCTGAACTGAAGAGTAAAAAATAGCTTCTCCAAACTTCAAATTTCGAAGCATTTTTAATCGGCGGATTTATCGTTGTGCAGGGATTTTGTGCCATCAAGTATACGGCTTGTACCGACTCCAGCAATAACAACCAAGTCTCAAGCAGTTTCGCGCTTACGGGCGATTTTAGCATTGCGCCTGCCAACGAAGCGCTGCAAGGCATTTTCTGTCAATGGGACTACCTAGAAATCCCTGGCGGATACGGTGGTCAGAATTCGGCCATCACTACCGATCGTTTTTGTGGTACTGCTCTCAATACCGGTTTTCTGGCCCGTACCAACATTCCAATTCTTAGTAAGCAAAAAAATCAGTGTTATTATTTTTATTGAACCTATTCTAAATTGGGAAAATTATTTTTTCCAGGCAATCGTAAACCGTTTATCTTACGCTACGTAACTGATGGGGTGGAGGGATCACCCAATCCAACCAACCCCTTAGGCACAGACGGTCGAAACACTGGTTTTTGTATCGACTACGCACAGGTTGCGTGCGCATAGTTTTTGTTGGTGTGAACTTTATTATTATTTTATTTTAATTAAGTTATTTGCCTGTATTTCCTTCTCTACCGCCTTTCATGTCAGCGACGTTAATACAAACAAATTCTATGAACTCGAAATTGAATTTAACAAGTGTGTGAGACTAATACAAATACAGAAGTTTAACACGAGATGCTTTACAGTTTAGTTAGAACAAAAAAAGTTTCCAAAGATACTGATCTAATTCAATTCGTATTTGGAGTTTTCAATTTATAAAATTCCAAAATGGCGAAAACGAATTTTTTTATTAATTCTATATAGTGCTATAATCCCGGCATTTAGAGCTTTTCTACTTTTATGAATACCTAAATATATTCCCTCACGTGTATACTTTTCTCAATTAGACTAAGGCTGTTGTGAAACACAAAAATATCGACACATTTTGCTTCGTGATTAATGTGCACGCTTCACGGATCCTAATTCCATCTTCACGTGAAGTTGATAAAAATTTATTATAAACAGCTTATCTATTTTTGCACACCATAGAAGAAGACTTAACGTAACTTTACCTCATCGAGTTAGTTTTCCTAAGAACCTGTATGAATTTACGAGAAAAATTCGGATTATCCAAATTGACAAGATAGATCTTCATGCACAATAAATAAATAGAACAAATGAACAAATATAAAAAATAACGCGATAAGTATGATTCCAGGACAGTTTCATTAATCCGTTAAGGCCTTTGAGCTCAGAGTAACAACTATAAAAATTTGAGCCCCCTAGCACAAAGAGAAAACAATTTCACCTGGATTCTTCCAATAAAATTGTCATAAAAACCCTCCTCGCAATGCTAAAAGCGTGACCTTGTTCTAAATATATAAGTTATAATCTCTATAAATATAAGTCTATACATTTGGTTTGGTAAGATATTCCACACAGAAAAAATGGGTTTTTTTCATTCTAAAATGCCCCAAAAAAACTCTCTTTGTGTTAGTTCACGATTTCTCCAATGTGGGAGCCATTTTATATAGACAATTGGCCATTAAACGCAATATTTATCCTGCAGCAGAAGACGCAATATGGGTTGTACGTTTTCCTTCACCTTAAAGGTGTGGCTTAGCCGTTTTTTATTAAAGCAAACCCAAGGGAAAACGAGGAAGGTAGGCAACGGTTCTAGCTGGCCCCAATTTTCGAGCTGCCAGTATTTAAAGCTGTGCCCGTGACCGAACTAGAGGATCAGTTGGCAGTCACTGTTTCATCGGGTACCATCAACGAGGAATTTTTCTTAAGAAAAAAATCTCCCCTTAAAAGAGTGCATTAAATCAACTGAAAATCAAGTGAATTTGGGACGAGAAAAGTTGACTGATATTTTTGGGAAAAACCAAGTGCTTCGAAGATGATTGGTTACGCGATCCTGGTGGTTACCATAGCAACTCGACTAGTGGCTGGCTCGGCCATAGCAAACAGTGATGTTTTGGATGAGCTTGTACAACAAAACTTGACCAATCGCGACAGTCGATGTAAGTTTCTAACAAGATAATCTCTAACTTTAGTGTTTTCTGCAAGTGTTTTAAAAACAAAGATTCTGGGTTTATTCCTTCTGATTTCTTCACAAGTTTCGACCAATATTTTCGAGGATTTTTGTCATGATCGTAAAAACTTATAATTCGTATTATTTTAAGAAAAAGAAGAACGAGATTTCTCTTAAAGAAACTAACATTGTAACAAAGAAGAAACTTTAGGAAAATTTCACCTTTTTGTGTCTTTTCAGTTCTATCGCTATTTACCACGGTTCGATTTGGAGACTATCGATGCGATGCAGCCAACAATTTAGAAGGCACCTGTATGAAACAAGCTGATTGCTCCAGAGAAGGTGGTACCGCTTCCGGTTCCTGCGCACGAGGATTCGGCGTCTGCTGCGTGTGTAAGTCTCTTCATTTTTGCCCCTTTTTACCCTTTTCCAGTCAAATTTACCATTTATAGTCTGTGAATCTTAGTCATAATTCTCAGCCATCATTGAAAATGTTCAGATAATTATTTAAACTAGCAGAGAATCAGCGAAGTTCACAGCTATAATCATTTGAGTTAGAAGCAAGTAGTTGATTAGTATTAGGTAGAAGTGGTTTTCTATTATTGAATGAACCACTGCAAGGATTAAATTCACCCACTGAACCATCTATTGGATCATAATTTTCGAAAAATAGTAACTTGGAATAATCAAGTGATCTAAACGATAAGTAAAATTCTAAGTGCTGAACTGATACAAGGAAAATTAAATCAGGCTTTACCTTTAAGCCTTTTATTTTGACTACTTTATTTTAAAGTTTTTGCTATTTTTAGTCAGCTTGAGTTGTGGAGCCACCACTTCACGAAACAACTCGTACTTCAACAGCAACGGTTTGGCGCTGGCAAGCACCAACTCCAACGGCAATGGCAACAGCGGCTTGGGCCAGCAAACCATCTGCAGCCTGAACGTGAACCGTCAAACCCAAGACATCTGTCAACTCCGGCTTGAATTTTTGGCTTTCACCATTAGCCAACCCGACAATGATGGCCTCTGCAACGCTGATCGTTTTATGGTCACTGGAGGGGGTAACACCTCACCCACCATTTGCGGCGATAACGGCAACCAGCACAGTAATCCAATCCTTCATTTCTTTTTCGCTTGTGACATCTTGCATCTAACGGTCTTTGTTTCTGCTCCAAATAAATAGTGCTCATAGCGATGAGACCGGGTCAAAACCAATGGACGCTGCGATTCACCATCAACAGCCAGGCCAACAACAACGTGAACCGAAACTGGAACATCCGCCTGATCCAGATCCCTTGCAACTCTGAATTGCGCTGTAATTAACATTTTTTGTTAATATTACTTACCCATTTGTACTTTGAAACAACTTACAATCGTTTCATTGCTTTTGTATTATTTTATAGCGGATCCTAACTGCTTGCAATACTACACCGAAGCCTCGGGTCGCATTCGTAGCTTCAACTTTGATTTCGCCAGTACCGGCACGAACCGCGGACGTCAGTTGTCGCACCAAAATTACGCCATTTGCATCCGTCAAGAAGATGTAAACGACTTTGACCTTATTTTGTTAGGAAAAGGAGAAAAAAAACAATACTAATTTGTTTTTTAATGCACATTTTTAGGGCGCTTGTGGAATCCAATACTCAGCTTGTTCTGATCCATCCGCCGGATCGAGCAATCCTAGTTCCAGCTTTAGTCTGACCGGTAACTTGGCTATTGCTCCTTCAATGGAGGCCTTGCAAGGTATTTTCTGCCAATGGGATTACTTGGAAATTCCTGCTGGATTCAATATGCAAAACAACGTGCAATACACCACGGATCGTTTCTGCGGAACTGCCTTCAATACCGGATTCTTGGCCCAGAGCCACGTGACTATTACCAGTAAATTATCTTTTAGTTAAAATATTTTACAAAAAAAATCCTGCATGTTTCATCTAAACGTAATCAAATTCCTTCTAGGTAAGCAAAAGCCATTCCAAATGCGTTACGTCACAGATGGTTTGGAAGAGACTAACAACCCCAACAACATCTTGGGTCCCGATGGTCGCAACAATGGATTCTGCCTGAACTATCAGCAGATGCAATGTTAGTTTTTTTATTATTAAAGGCTTGTGTGAAAGCTTTTTTTTCTTAATTTAACAGTGAGCTAATTCGTTTCCGTTTTTTGTTTATTTTGCTCATTATAGCCTGTTGATCTGTTGAGTGACTTCCCTTTCCCACGTTTTCCCTTCGTTACGTTTTTTTCTATGTTAATTCCAGTTAAGAACACTGTTCTGACACATTCTTATTTGATTGTTGATGTTAATGGATGCTCAATAAAAAACGACTCTGACAATACTTCCTGACGCTTGTGTTACATTTTCTCGAAGTTTCTCAATTAGCAAATTTTTTCATCACACGCGTCCACATAAAGACGACAAGCTACAATCCACTTAATTATAAATTGGACATATTAAAAAAACTTTCAAAAATATGTTTTCACATTTCAAATTATAAAATATATTTATATATAATTTTTTTTTAATTTAAAACATGAAATAAACATTCAAAGAGAAAGATTGAAGGCAAATAGAATATAAAAGAAACTTCAAAATTCACAAGATACAATGTAATAATTTTCTCCGAGTAAAAGATATATAGATATTAAGTAAAAAATGGTTTGACCTCTTGAACCACATTCTCAAGTCTGTTGACCTTTGTGAATGTAGGTTAATCCCATAACAATGACGTAATAAGGCACACATCCAATACGTTCACTCCAATTACCTAATTTTCTTTACTTTTCCCCAAACATGAGCACTAAAAAGTCAGAAAAACACAGAGAAAAAAAAATAACTTCTTGGGTGCTTTCTCCAAAAATACATAGACTTTAAAAATCAACCTAAAGCTTTCTCTCACCAGTTCCAGTCCATTAAAACCATAAAGGGTTGAGTGAACTCAAATTTGATAATAAATTTGAATCAATTTTTTTTCTTCGTGTTTCTCTTTAGAACAGCTATTTCCTCGTCCCTTTGGCCACGAAACTTTTTCCTCGTTCAGGATACGAGCCTTGCATATAGGTACCCCCCCCCCCCCCCTTGGCGATCGTAAAAAATAGAAAAAATTTGTACCGACTAGCAAAAAAGCAAACCCTAATGAGGAGAGGAGGAACTTAACGCCAATTGGTGCTTCCTCATATGAAAGAAACAAATTTGGTGCGTGAAAAGGGAGGGAATACCACATTCCTGGGGCACGCTAGTACTTTAAAAGACCAGTCGCAACGGTACTCTAGGCCGCAGTCAGGTTCGAGCCTTCAACCTGGAATCATCGTCTCTTCTCATAGGCAAAAAAACAGAAAGTAAAGAAACTTAATTGGGTGAGAAAAACGCTCCATTTCTTGAAAGTGTAAACTTTTTACGTTTTGGGGGGAAAGTTTTTGACACAATGAGTGCGATTATCAAGTACGTGAGTCTACTCGGACTCGTGGGCTACGCGCTAGGATCGGCAATCGACGTGACGGCGTTGCAGCACCTATCCACGTCAGATAATATCGCGGTAGATGCTGACAAGGAGCAGGAATTGGGTCAAAACGTGACCCGTAAGGAGAAAGGTAAGCTTTTGCACTTCACAAATAAATATCCAATTTAAATTGTAATTAAATTAGAATAAGATAGTAACTCTATTGAATAACCAAGAAAAATATAAGATTGAATTGGAAATTAAGCACACAAATATTAACTATTTTTTCCACTTTTAAATATAGTTTTCCCACTCTTTTCGGTGGTGAGATTCACGAACGCCCAGTGTACCTCGCCTAACAATGACCGTCAAATGGGAACTTGTGTGTCCACGTCGGAATGCCAACGGGAAGGGGGTACTCCATCGGGTAACTGCGGGTCAGGTTTCGGCGTTTGCTGCGTTTGTAAGTATTTTTTACTTACTTTTATAGTACAATAAGCGAATGGATCAGTTCTTTAATTTTAAGGATTCGAGTTAAAGGCAAAGAAGCAGAAAAATTAGCACGATCGACTTGTATACCTAAGAAGGGCTAAAAAGGGGAGGGTTCTTATAAACGTAAATGATTCTGGGGTAATAACTCTCATTCACGAAAATCAGTGACTTGATAAGATAAAATGGAAGAAATTCTAGAGAGAATTTAAAGCCGCGTTCGTTTTGCACCGTCGACTTAAACTTAGACTTACCAGACTTCCTTGACTTTTGCTTACGAGCGTTCGTTTTAGCCTAAAGTTTAACGAAGTCGACTTGGAAAGTTTTTGAGTCGAAACGAACGTTTACAATTGCTCCACCCATGGGGCGGTGCTTGTAGAAAATAAACAAAACCAATAGAGCTTTTGCCAAATTACGCCTCTCGCGGCAAGAGTTGGCGAAATCCGCCATTTTTAGTACATTTAAGTTAACGTAAACAAACAACAACAAACAGTTTTCCGTGAATAGTTTAGTTTTGCTTACAGCTTTTACAAGTAACTCAGGTATACAAACAAAAAGACACAATAAGACACAAAGCTAAAGACACAAGCAAAACCAATATTCACGGAAAACAGTTTGTTGTTTGTTTACCTTAACTTAAATGTACTCAAAATGGCGGATTTGGCCAACTCTTGCCGCGAGAGGCGTACTTTGGGAAAAGCTCTATATATGAATTGTTCGATATCAACAAAGGAGATATCAACAAGAGTAGGCATAAAACTCAAGGAAAAACAAAACCTGGACACACGCGGCAATAGGCACAATTTAGTGCTTCCGTGGCGTACTTTACAAGACAAGACAAGTCGACTAGACGACAAGACAAGTTTAAGTCGACTAGCTAAAGACTAGCTTATACGTCCAAAGTTTAGCAAAGTCTACCTATCTCGAAGTCTTGAGTAGATTTTTAAGTCGGCTTAAACTTTGGTCAAAACGAACGCGGCCCAGGTGATGTCACTGAAGCTGATTTTTTCCTTTTCAGTTTTGTTTGACTTTCAAGATGCGCCGATTTAAACGATTTCCGAACTGATGATTTCGCAGTTCAAATTAATGCCGCCCACTTTGAAAAGACTGCCGGACATGTATAAAAAAAAATTGCTCTTTTCTCTAAACAGATTCACTGAGCTGTGGCGGTTCGACTACTCGTACCAACATTTACTTCACCAGTACTGGGCTCAACAATGCACTTAGCTCGCAGGTATCCAGCAGTGGTAGTGGCAGTGACGGTAACAGCGGAGTGATTCCCTGTACCCTCAAAGTAACCCGTCAACCCGACATTTGCCAACTCCGGTAAAAACTTAACAATCTTTTCACCAATTACTGATCCAGTTCAAACTAACGATAACTTTCCTTAGTTTGGATTTCCAGTCCTTTAACATCGATCAACCCAACTCGGACGGAGTCTGCGACAACGATCGATTCAGTGTCACCGGCGCGGGCAACAATCCCCCCAATATTTGCGGCAACAACGCCAACCAACACAGTAAAAATAATATTATTCTAAAAATAAATTGAAAAACTTAAATACCTCTTTTCGTTTAGTGTTATTAAGTGCCCGACCAGGCAATGCTGACTGGACCTTGCGCTTCACCCTTAACAGTTTGAACCGTGCCACGAACCCTAACCGCAACTGGAACGTCCGTGTTCGCCAAATTCCTTGCAATTCCGATGAACGCTGTAAGTATTTGCTTGCCAATCTGTACTGAGATACTAATGAGTTACTTCCAAATCAGCGGACAGCAGCTGCGTACAGTATTTCAGCAATCCCAATGGCCGCATTCAGAGCTTCAACTTCGGCAATATCAACAACCAAGGCTTGATCCCAGGTCAACGTGGCTTCCAGTTATCTAACCAGAATTACCCCATTTGCATCAAGTCGGATGATGTAAGTACTACGTTTACTTCTTTTGGAAATTTTCCAAAAGATCCCAAAACGCTCTACACTCTCAATAGCATTCAGCTAGTTATAGCTTAGTTATACAACGTGAATTCCAAGAGAACTTGCGTTAATAAATATTATTAAGAAAAAGATTGATTTACGTATTTCATGTTTCATGATCCTTTACAGGGCGCTTGCAGTATTCGCTACTCGGCTTGCAATGATGGATTCAACAGTGATGTCGCGAAGAGTACCAGCTTTGGATTGACTGGAGATTTCGGTATCACTCCCTCTTTGGAAGCTTTGTCTGGCATTTTCTGCCAATGGGATTATTTGCAAATTCCCGGCGGTTTCAATGAAGCCAATCAAGTGAATCCTTTTATTACCACGGATCGTTTTTGCGGTACCGCTCTGAACCCTCGATTCTTGGCCAATGAAAACGTTCGCATCATCAGTAAGAGAACAATTTTGGTTCAAATAATTTTGCCTTCTGAAAACTAAATACCTAATTATTTAATTTAGGTAACCGTAAACCATTCATGATGCGATTCGTGACAGACAACATGGAAGTTAATCAAAGTCCAACCAATCCTTTGGGTCCTGATGGCAGCAATACTGGCTTCTGTCTGGATTACACTCAACTCCAGTGCAGTTCGAAATAATGACGTATTTTAACATCGTTTTTATGTCAAATTTGTTTTTACACTTTTCCGTTAATTTAAGTGTTGTTGTTATTCGCCTTGTTTTCGAACCTTGTTCTTGTTTTTTCGTCTTAAAACGCTCAATACAGTATTATTTGCTGCAAAAACTGCTTAATCGATACAATTTTACTATCACACTACGTTCAGCTATTCCTAATTAGTTGTACTATTTTTTAGTTTATTATAATAGTATTAATTATGTTATATAACAAAAAGGTGCGGCACTGATGACACCCGTTTATCTTGAGAAAGCAGCAACTTTAAGCAAAACTTTAACACAAATGTAAAA